>JANSTP010150891.1:0-12354 GCA_025330745.1 Cladonema radiatum | reverse complement strand
ATTTTGCTGCCTTCGGTGATTAGCAGGTCGGCAACAAGGTCGGCATTGCCGATTGCCGACCTAAATTAAAAGGGCTGCTATCAGCCTAAAAGCATGATCCTTTCATACATGCCTCTCATATATCCCTATTCAAAGTGAGATTCAATTCACAGGGAAATCTAAGAGTAGTGTAGTGAAATCCAATACTTTTTAAGTAATTTTACATAATTTTGCAAAAGCATGCAATGGAGCTGTTCAATGTAGCTGTTCTTTGCTACATTTTTTTTTTATTTCACTACAAATTTTTTTTTCTGTATACTTCAAAATATTTCTGTTTTTATTTAACCTTGTATTTTTTTAAATTTTTTTTCTATGCATTTTAAAAATACTGCTGTTGTACTTCTCAGCCACCGTAACCTCACTATGTCTGGTGAAATTTTCAGGCCATGTTGATGATCCCAGCTGGTGTGCATTGCTTTCAGAGAGGCAACAAAATAAAAAAAAAGAAAAGAAAAGAAAATAGCTATGAATAAATGGCTTTTTAGTTCAGTTATAGAAATATTGTTACAATAAAAGGTCGATGATGTTCCCAAAACATCTATAGCAAAAATGTTGGATAGAAAGTCATTTTTGCAAATCCTTTTAGTCATGGGCTTAGTTCTAGTTATGCATTTTTGACCAAGATGATATTCAAAGTACATACCAAGAATAAAGGTTTGTTGTTTCACACAACGAAGCCACAAATGATAGTTAAAGAAGAAGTTGACTGTAGTCCTAGTCCATACCATTTGCTATATGTAATTTCTATCAAATACACAGACACCGTATCCAGACATGCAAAAAAAAGAGGAAGCCATCTTTTTTTGCTTTTTTGAATCAGTAGAAGTCACAAAAAGCTTTTGGTGAATAAAATTACTTAAAATAGGATGTTATCTAATAATGATATTCTTTTCGATGTGTAGCTTTTTTAATCTTAATCTTTTTCTTTTTCTTTAAATATTGCATGTATTAAAAAGAAAGGGAGAAATGAACCATGATATTATTGGGTTTTTCACTCAATCTTTTCTTTGTTTCTAACTTTTATTACCACACAATTTTCTCTAATATCTGATTCGTTACATGACACCATAATCTTTGCACATTTGCATAAATGGGAAAAGGTGGGCTCTTAACATGATTTATTACTACATAAATGCTCTATTTACTATACCTAAAAAAGAAAAATGTGCATAAAAATATAAGAGCCCTTATCTATTTTGTTTTGGTGTTTAAAAATTGATCAAGTTTTAAAGATTCTCTATTTTTGACTCTTCTATAAAAAATCCATATTATCAAATCTACCCTAACAACTACATAAGTACCACAACCACTTAACCCAAGAAGCGAATTAAAATATTAAAACTATGGAGTGTTAATTAACTATATAAAGAAGTCAAAATCCACAAAATATCCTGCACTTTTCCATCATGAAATGAGACTTGATGTGAAGGATAAAGGAAAGTCAACATAAGACTAAATATAAAACAATGTTTAGAAGCATTGATATCTGGCAATTGGCAAAATTGTACAAAATTTCTTATGAAACTTAAAGTTACTCTTTTATCTATTCAGTAATCAATAATGGTAATCCTGCTAAGCATTAGCTAAGGCATAGGTTTTACTCAAGACCAACTGTAATAAAAATTCAACATTTTATTTAAAGAAACAAGGAGGGAACGTAATCTTACCAACATAGATGCATTGTTTGCTTCTTTGAAATACTCAATAGCATTATGCATGCTTGATACCATACTATTACCACGATACATGTTACCAATATTCAAGCATAATTTCACATACAACATATGCTTTTTTCCATACGCTTTCAAACATAAATTTTTAGCCTGCATCATCAACTGAATCGAAATAAGTAAGAACAAAATTGAAATATTTCGAAGGAATTAAAAAAATGTACAGCAATTAAATATTTAAACTTATATTAAAAGCTTACTTCTTCTTGTTTGAAGAAACTGTCCCTGTCATGAGGGTAAGTACTAGCTTTTACCATGATTGCCTCCGACAAATGACCAAGATCATTTATCTATGAAAAGAATTTGTTTTCAATTAACAATGAAGTAATAATGAAAATTTTGATTAGAAAAAGGAGAAAAATTCTTTTCATTTTTTTTATATTTATTCCTAAACCTGTATTTATTTACTAACATGCTCTGGCATGCTACTGGTAATCGGTTATTTTTGACATCAACCTCAATATCTATGAGGTTTATCAATAGTTTTCTTCAATTAGGACTATTATGTAACCAGCCTCAATATAACCAGCATCAAATTCATTCAAGGAAACCCTTACAAAACAGTGTGAGGTTCTATTTGTAAACATTTTTGAATGATCTCACGTCTTATCTAGAACGTGGACATGAAAAAATGACGTCTGCGTCCTAGATCTAAATCAGGCTATTATCACCTTGAGACAAACCTCTTAAATAATTGCCTTTGTTGATTAGTTAACTGGCCTTACAAAAAGAAAGCTACCTGTGCAAGATACTGCAGTAGGGAAGTGTACACAAATCAAGTACAGAAATACATGCAACAAATTTATTTTCAGGGGGAATAGAATATTCAGCTGCTAACAACATGATAAAACTGAACATCATGCATAGTGCAACTGGCAAGAATAGTAAAATGATAATAAAAGTCTTTCATAGTATGTTCAAATGTTATTTTCATTTGTTTATTGTTATGTTATGATTTTTTAAAATTCTTTTTCTTTTTCAGTTAACTTGACATTTTGTGTAAATTATATCAACTTACACACAAATCTTTTTATGTATTTCACTTATTTAATATATTTTAATCAGAGATGCATAATATCTGCCTTTGTTTTATCTGCCTATATATTCCAACTTTCTGTGAACCTGAAAAAAAAAATTAAATCTTTTATAAGAAGTAAAGTTTTTAAGAAATATTATTATTTTCTCGAAAATCTACTTTCGAATAACACTTGCAACGTGCATATCTACAAGCTGAATAAAAGGGAGCATTTTTCTCAACAAATAGAATCTTTAATGAAGTATTAGCACCTGCCTGTACCATGGTTGTTATTTTCTACTAGTTTCAAATAAGTACCTGTTCCAATTATAGCGTGGATAAATAACCACCCCCTTTTAGTTTTAGGTGGAGCAGTATAATTTGGGCAACGGGAGTTTATTGAAAAATATGATCATCTCAGGGGGCTTACTTAACCCTAGTCAGGTCGGGAATCGATTCAGGAAAAAATTGGAATTCCGGGTAGAATATCCGGAATTTTTTTATATATGCAAAGTACTTATAATTAGTAAACATATGCAAAAAACTGCATGTAAAAACGTTTTTTCGTTCTGAAGATATGGTCCTCCGCAAGGGGGAGGGGAAAGTGGGACAAAAAAATTATTTTTGTCCACTTCGGGAGACTCCAGTGGAGTAAAATTGGATTCTAACTCGTCCAATCGGATCTTATATCGTCCCGTACCGTCAGACGACCCTTACGATTCAACACTGATTAGCAACCCAAAATTGCACCAAAACGTTCATAGAGAGTTGTTCTAGCAATATACCAAGTTTGATATAAATTGGGTAAGTAGTTAGGAAGATCTTAGGGAAAGGGACAGAATTCCCCTAACCAGATTGAGGCCTCAAAAGCCCTACCTGAATAGGGTTAAGCAGGGGCAGCTATTCAGCAGGGGGAGTTACTTGTGTCATTTAAGGTAGCTTAATTTCAAGGAGAAAATATTAGTTATGTGCTTGCTGCCAACATAAAAAGTTAACTTTCCTCTGAGAGAGTGAAAAAGGTACAATTATCTATTTTAGATTTGAAGAATGGAAGAATGTTCTTACCAACAATAATAGAAACCAATTTCTCTACAGTTAATGTAACTAACCCAGAAAAGATGCAAGTGTACAATAACTATTGATAAGCAATTAACAATACTTAATCATACGCTAGTTATAAGCTATACGTTATACTTCATACGCTAGTTATATTCAACAGAGTACAGACGTGTCTTAGTTAATTACCTTTATGTAAGAAAAAATTCAACATAAAAGTATACACGTAACGAATAAATCCTAACTTGAGAAAAGAAATTTATTTTACTGAGTTAGAAAGAAAATGGATATTGTTAATATTTCAACGGAAGAAATGAAAAAAATGAGAAAATCAGATTTACTGGTTGCTCTCGAAAAATTAAAATCAAGTTTTGTGGAGGGAGAAAATAAGGAATCGACGGGAGAAATTATGAAAGAGTTGCTCATAATCAAGTCACAACTGAATTGTGTTAACGAATTACAAGCGGAAATAAACTCAATGAAAGAACAACTTGAGTCAGTTATTCAAAAAAATGCAATGCTGAAAAATCAACTCACATCAAATAACAACAATTCGATCACAGATATTGAAAGACACTGCTACGATAACACGCAGTACGTATGTCGAAAAAACATTGAAATCTCTGGAATTCCAAAGATTTTCAACAACAACTTAAAAGAAAAAGTCATAGAAGTTTGTAGTGAATATAATGTGCAAGTTGATGGAAGTGGTATTGAAGCGTGCCACTGGTTGGGAAAAAACAAAAGATTGAAAGGCCCACCAAAAACGATTGTCCGTTTCGTTAATAGACGTCATGTCTAATCGCTGATGAAAAACAAGAAATTGGATGTAGATCTTGAAAAGCTTGGTTTCCCGCATAGCAAGATTCGAGAATATTTTTTAATGACAACCTTTGCCCACCATACAAAGCCCTGTGGACTAAATGTCAACAGCTGAAAGCGAAAAAGCGTATCCAATTTTTGTGGTCAAATTACGGAACTATAAAGATACAACGAGATGATCAATCACGGACAATAAGAATTATCCATGAAGTTGATTTACTACGTGAGTTTCAAGAATTTGAATTTCCTAACTTTGTAAATAGTGATTTTTAAATAGTCTGGTTTCGAATTAACTTATCTCTTTTTTATAGTATTTTTCTTTATTTCAATATGCGTATAACTTTTTAGTTATCTTTGCTGCCACTATTACTGCTAAAAAATGCTTAGCCTGTCTTAAGAGAATTAAGGATTTCAATGATGCTTTTAAATGTCATATATGTTCTTTATTTTGCCATTTTCTCTGCTCTCAATATACTGGAAACAGCAATTCTGCTTGTGTAAAATGTCTCTTCAAAAATCTTCCGTTTTCTATTGTTTACGAAAAATCTTCCGCCCATCTAAGTAATTTTCAAAAAGCGTTTTTCAAACAATGCAATAATACTACTCTTGAGGATTCTGTTTCTGATGACGTATTCACTTTTGATATTAACTCGAATTATGTTAATATACACGACTATAATAATTTTTTTATTCTCATATTGATAACAACTTTAATATTCATTTGAATATAGTCTTGTTAAACAAATATATTTACAACTTATCTGACTTTTTATCAATGTTAAAACCAAATATACAAGTGATCGGTGTAACTGAACACAAAATACTCATATTGGGTTACCTTTATCATCCTTTACCGGGTTTTAATTTTGTTTATACTTCTCCAATTTCCACTCATGGAGGTGCTGGTTTGTTCATAAACGGTAGTCTTACTTTTAGAGAAAGAAAAGATCTGCAAATATCTCTTCCTCATCTTTGCGAATCTGTTTTTATTGAAATCATCTTATCAAAAAAGAGAAATCTTTTGAATCTTTTGATCTTCTTTACAGAGACTCCGGTACTTCAATTGATGAATTTAATGAAAATTTTATTTTACCTTTAATAAATATGCTTATTAATGAAAAATGTGTGTGTTTTTTGATGGGAGACTTTAATATTAACTTACTGAAGACAAGCTCTAACTCTCACATATCTAATTTTTATCAGCATTTATGCTCAGCTTCTCTTCTTCCTTTCATTCTTCAACCTACAAGAGTAACAGATATTAGTCAAACTCTCATTGATAATATCTTTTCGAACTGTCTAGATTATGATACTTTTTCTGGAAACTTTGAATATCAAATTTCTGACCATTTAATTCAGTTTTTAACCTGCGGAATTTTTATAAGAAATCACATTTCAATCATGCAGAATTTTCTAGAGATTTTCGTTTTTCAAATCATGACGAATTTTAAAACGAGCTTTTAGGTATTGATTTTTCTATTACGAGCAATGATATTGATTTTGAATTTCAGTTATTTTATGACAAACTAATATTTTTACTTGATGAGCACGCTCCCTTAAGAAAGATTACAAAAAAACAGTGCCAACTTAAACTTAAACCATGGATTTCAAGTGATGTATGCAACGAGATTTTTGAACGAAATAAACTGTTTTAAAAAATTTAGATTATGTAAAAACGAGGAAAAAAGCAGTTATTATATTCTGACTATCGTAAACAAAGAAATCATGTTGTTTATCTTATCAAAACGTCAAAGAAGAGCTATTTTCAAAGTTATTTTGAAAATAACTCTTCTAACATTAGAAAAACTTGGGAAGGAATTAAATCAATAGCTAATACCAGCAATAGAAAGAAAACTTCTGTTCTGTCTCTTCAACATTATGGTGATATCATAACTGATTCTAATGATATTTCTGAACTTTTGAATGAATTCTTTGTTAATATTGGTCCGAATTTATCCAGGAATATTCCTATGAGCAATTGTAACTTTAGTCAATATTTAAAACATATTAATATATCTAACTCTTTATTTTTAAAAAATGTTGAAGAAAATGAGATTTTTAAAATAATAAATATCTTGAAAACCGGTAAAACACTTGGACCAAATAGCGTCCCTACCTCTATTCTCAAGTTTAATGCACATATGCTAGCAAAACCAATTGCAAATTTAATTAACCTTTCTTTCAACAGTGGTGTCTTTCCTTCATTACTAAAAACATCTAGAGTTTTACCTGTTTTTAAAAATAAGGGTGACCCTTTAATATGTACAAATTATCGTCCTATTTCATTACTGTCTATCTTCAGTAAAATTACTGAAAAATGTGCATATTCCAGAATTTATAGTTTTTTAGAGAGATGTCATTTGATTTACAATAAACAATTAGGTTTTCGTTCACGCCATTCTACCAGTCATGCTCTAAAACAGAATTTCTTGTTTTTCGTTCGCGTAATATCAAATACCCCTCTGATTTTGGAATTGAATTAGATAAATTTTTTATTAGACCATCTAAGCATGTGAAACATGTTGGTGTCTTTACTGATGAGTTTTTGAATTGGGATTTTCAATTTGACCATGTATATAAAAAGTTATCTCAGTTTGTTGGTGATATATCTAAATTACGCTAATATGTTCCTGTTAAATGTTGTGGGACTGTATATTACTCCTTATTCTGTTCTTTCTTGCGTTATGGTTGCTTAGTGTGGCAGTTTTAAAAAAAAGACCTCTTCGAAAAATTATCTGTTTTGCAGAGGAAATGTGTTCGCTTCATGATCTTTGCTGAGAGAGAAGACTCCACCTCTCCTTTGTTTTACCTTTTAGGTGTCCTAAAGGTTCCCGACTTTTTTGAATTAGAAATACTGAAATTTTTCCATAGTAATTTCAATGATACATGTCCTAATGATCTTAGAATATTCTTTGAAAAGTTTTCTGAGGAATATAATAATCATAGTCTACGTAATCCATATCAACTTTGTTTACCGGAATTCAAAACCACACAGTTTGGTAAAAACTCCCTAAAAGTTAAAGGCGTTTCCTGTTGGAATAAATTTTGCTGTACAAATAAAAATTATTTAGAAAAGTCCACCTTTAATAATCTGACTAAGTGGTTTCGACCTTCATGTCTGCAAAAGTACATGGTATTTTCTTAATCTCTTATCAGACCCCCCTCCCCCCATTAATTATATTTCTTTTTGTTTGTTTTTGTTTTCTGCCATTTTTATTTTTCGTGGTAATTATTTCTGTTCTTTAAGTTGCTTGCGAATATTAAACTAGTTTTCAAGAGACCTGTTAGATTATTTACCTATTTCAGTGTTCTCCAATGGAGCAAAAAATTATTGTGTATTTTTTATAATTTTGCTTGGTAAATATATATTCATTCATTTAACCCAAAAATATAACAATGAATTGTACGCTATGAAGGAGCTCACCTCCATTTCAAAGTGTCAATGAGATAGATCGTTAATTTTAATAAAAAATAGAAAATTACAGACTAAAGTACCATTACACTAAACTTTAAACAAGAAATTAAATATAAATATTAACACTTGCATGAACCAAATTGTTGTAATTAGTACTAACATATCAGATTTGGAATACAACACTAATTTATATATTAGAACAGAAACCAAAGACAAGTAATAAGACAAATAACACAACAAATTGCATGTATGTTAGAGCCACCCCAGAAATGAGTGCTACCAAATATCTGGCACAACATACCATGTCTGCCCCCATGTTGCAAATATACAGAATGACCAAAAGGCTAACTGAAAAAATCATTGATAGATAATTGTAATTTTGTAATAAAATGAATAATGTTAAAAGAGCAAAACGCAAGCGTAGAGGTAAGTAGTAAAATATATGAACAGAAAATGACTAAAGAAATTAAAAAAATAAAACAAGGACTACAACAAAAACAACAAAACCAAACACAAGTAGACAAACAAAAAACAAGTAAATAAACTAGTACTACTGTTAGAACTGAATGTATGCTGTTTTTACTGTATAAAGTAGCTGCCACCTATTTTATACAACAACATACCATGTCTGCAACCATGTTACAGCTCCAATAAGTAGAAATACACAACTCAAAACACCAAGACATTAAACAGCAAATACATTGGCCACATAAAGAATATATACCACCATCGCTATCTGGACGGATTCAAACACCCAGCTGGCTACTGAGCATTTTCATCAGTATTGTGATCAGGTGTTCCGGATGAGTAAGCATCACCTGCTCTTTGATGGCACCCGCCAGATTCAAATGGCATATATAGGACGTACACCTAACAATAAACACAATATCAAATGAACACATACACATACATATACAGCACAAACATAAAACAATATAGAAAAAACACAGTAGAAAGAAAATAAAATAAAAAGAAAGCTAAAAAATATGTATACAATATATTTACGAAGTGGGAAGATAAATGTATAGTGAAAGAAGATCATCATCATGTTTGACATAAAATATGGATATATTTTAAATTACATTATCTAGTTTCTCAGCAATGTCAGAAGTAATTTCATGAGACAATTTCTGAAATGAGGTAAAAGCCTCTGAGTGACAGCATTGGGCTTTCCTACATATTTGTAGCAATGCGTTATTACTGGCACCTTGATTAAGCATTCCTTTAAGAAGTTCTATTGCTTTAGGGAGAAAGACATTATTATCTTAATGTTGTTGTGGCAATTCTTAAGATTTCAGACATAGTAGAACCATAGAAAACATGTTCTGGCATATTATCAGAAAGGTCAGACATTTGCACAATATGAAAAGGAAATTTGTCATGCTTATCAAATAACCTATATATGAACATTCTATCCTCAACGAAGAGTTCCATTTCCAAAAACGTAGCATATGTTCTAAAATGCTCCTGTTTAAGTTGTAACACGGATGGATATATGTCAGTATGAGAATTTTTATATTCGCTATTATCATTAAGGTTGAGCTCATCATCGATGAATCTAAATGCATTTTTGAATTTAAGAGCTTTCTTTTCATCAGTATGGATTAATGTTTTCACGTAAACACATTCATAATGGTATAGGTAAAGATTTGACCATTATGAAAATACTTATGTTGGTCCATTCAAGTGTCCAAGGAAAGGCCAATCAGTATGTACTCAGGAATACAAGTTTGCTTTCATGTAATGCTGACATCTTTTTGTACATACGGAATTGACAAATCTGAGGAAAAAAGTTCACTGCTGAGATTTTAGAGAAAAACTCTCTCAGATTTCTTATACAAAACTCTAAACTACATGACAACACCAGAAACAATTATAAAGATTATGTAAAACAATTATACATTAATAACATAATATATACCTGCTTGAAAAAATCTATTGATTGATCAATAGAACCAAATGCTTCAGCACGAGCAGATTCATCTTCTGTTAATTTGGCAATATTACCCAAGTGTTCGCAAAACAAAATGTTTGTTAAACGAAGTTGTAACTACAAAAGGAAAAAAATCAATGTTACTAAATGTTATCAATGTTACTAAAATATATGTTACATTAAATATAAAAATGTCTTTTTACAAGGGTTTCTCTCAAAAACCAAAGAATTTGTGACATTATCACATGCAAAGAAAAAATACTCAGTATATTGCGTAATAAATAAGAAGCAAAGAAATATATATATGTCCTTCAGTATTGCAACTTTTCAGAACATTGAGAGATGCATCTTTTGTCTTGTTTACCAGCCAAAAAACAAGGGGTGTCAATTCCTCCTTGTTCTGTTTAGGCACATAAGTACACCAAATAATAAACAAAACTTTTTAAGTAATACTGTCAGAGCAAAAAAAACAAATTAAAGAAAGTGGCTTTCTATGCTCCGACGGGTTCCTAACTTATATATTAACAAAGCTTTACTACTGATATGTATAGTGTATAATATAGATTACTGTCATTCATCAGAAGCCAGTTTTTCAGTGTACCGTAAATCCTTGGCATGAACAACGGACTTGAAATTATGGACAAGTTAATTCCATACAAGAAATATGCAAGAATAAAATATCAAAGCTACTGCATTGCAACAATGACGTAAAATATCCCATAACGGCAGATTTTAAATCAAAATCAGCAACCAACATTTACAGGCAATATAGCAACATTTATGCATGATAGCTTATCTATAAACATATACAACTGAGATGAAATGAAAAAAGGGTCCTTTATTACTTTATAGTTGTCAGCATCAAATGCAAAGTCAACACTTATCAGCTTTACATTGAGGTGGGAAATTGGCTTTGGCTCCGGCTTTGGCACAATTTAAAAAGTTGAATTTGGCTTCGGTTTTGGCTTCGGCTAATTACATATATCAAACAGCTAAGTATAATATTTTTATGTAAGAAAAAAAGTTTTTTTCTCAAAAGGGAAAGAAATAGTGAATTTGATGCCAAAATGCGTTATATAGCCAACACCCTTACTACATGCTAACGTCCAAGATATAGCTTAACCTTTACAGGGCCAGCCATTTTTGAAAATATGGATTTGTCAGAAGAAGAAAAATTTTACAGATAAACTGATTTTGGTCTCATTGGAAAGGGCATTCAGTTTCCTTTAGATGAGGCCTTGAACGGCTGCCTTGGGCGATTCGCCTCGTTAACGAACTGGTTTGGGATTCGTCCTTTAAGGGTTAAAGCCTATACCATTAGCCCTGTCGTTATTCAATGTATACTGATCGAATTGGAGGTGACCTGAATGTTAGCTATGAACCAGTACCACCAGACACCCCTCAAAAGAGAGGCCAGCCAAAGCTCCAAATCCGCATTATACATCGTCACTACGGGTGGACACGCATCCATGCTGGGACAGAGAAATTTACTGCAGCTCATGGAAGAGTCTGGATGTTCCGAAATGGCTTACAGGTGAAAAATAATGACATAATAAAATTTTTTAACTCGGGCCCAATCCTCTGTAATGACGTCATCATTTTACCATGGTAGGACATTTTTTTGAATTCTCGCAAATATTTTCTCATATATCTGACAATTTTGATATTTGGTTTTGTCACTTATTTTGTTAGAATATTGTATGAACTGACCATACATGCAAATGACGTCATATTAACGTCATTATGACGTTGTTATGTCTTTGACGCCGTCGGAAATGTAAGATCGATTTTTCAGGGTTTTTGATGACGTCATCACTTTTAGGGGGGGCTATAAACACCCAAACTGATTTGCATCTGTTTATTCCATCAAATTACACAATCGTGTGTAGTTTTATGGTGATTCACACTAGAATGCAACTAATTACACACATATTTGCATTAGAAAATTTCTAAAAAAGACCCCCCTTGGAAAATCCCCCATTTTGGCCCAATTTTTCAAACATTTTCGTTGAAAGGTAATTTTTTCAAAAATACATATAATTTTACTCCTTGGCACCAAAAATTACTATATGAAGTGTTTTAGAAGTCTCTTTGTTGAGCTGTCAATAATTGCCCAAATAAAATAGAAACTATGGCAATTTTTGGGGATTTTCGATGACGTCATCACATGATAACCTGACTTAAGGGGGTAAACTTTCTATTCTTAGAAACTACTAACGATACTTAATTTTCGTGCAAAGTTGCATGGTAATTAGTCGAGCATAAAAAATTTTAACCCGGGAGGGGGGTAGTTTTTACCCACCCCACCCCCACCCCATGAATCTCATGATCTTCAAAAAGCCCA
>JANSTP010150780.1:0-12354 GCA_025330745.1 Cladonema radiatum | reverse complement strand
TTGGCGGCTGATCTACTGTAAATACCGATAGCTCATGCCTATATATAAAGAATAAGTGCCGAAAAGAGTGGCAGCCGCCGGCCATAGAAGAGTTAAATTCGATTTCAAATACTTTTGATTTAGAAATCTTATTAAATGAAATGAATTAAATTAAATGAAATTAAATGAAAAATAAAAAGAAATCTAATTTGAATATGAAATAAAATAAATAAAATTAACGAATAACAATAAATCAACAAAAAAAAAAATCATAACAATAATAACTAATTTAATAAGAAAATGAAAAAAAAGGAAAAAAAAACAATGAGAAGAAAAAAAACAAAAAGAAAAACAAAAAAGAAAAAAAAGAAAAGAAAAGAAAGAAAAAAAAAAACCTTTATATTACGTTTTAACATAACTTTTTGTGTTGGCAGCCATTGGCCACCATACATAAGTCGTATCACAAATAAAGCCGTCTGAATACACATAAGTAGTAAGAGTAAATGGGGCCTGTACATATCAAAATTGGAACCACTTAGGAACTTTAGTTACGATTATTAGTACTGCAAAAGAATTTCCTCTTTTTGAAAGTTTTCGGATATCAGAATAAGTAACTGAGCTAATTTCCTTCTCTATAAAAGATCTATTCCAACTTTTAACACTTGCAAATTTTCAGTTTTTTATATCTTGACTATTATGGGCCCATATTTAACACCTATAGAATAAATGTAAGGTAGGAATTGAATGATAAAGCATTTCTATCGTATTTCTCGGTAAATTGTCTCAGTTTACAAATAAGACCAATTGCTCTGTTCAATCTGAGATTTAATCGAAAAAGATGGTCAAAGAAAGCTTGTTGTCTACAAATATACCAAGGTACTTAACAATGCTTGATGGGACAATTTCAACTCCATGTAACTTTATTTTGTGCTTTGATTTTTGAGTCCCTTCATTGTGTTGAAAAACCAATAGTTCAGATTTTGATGCGTTTAAACATAATTTATTGGCTTTGAGCCAGTCACTGAATCGACTTAGGGCTTTATTTATTATTCTAACCATTCTAACCATTTCTGTTGGAAAGAATAAGACAAGTATCATCAGCAAAATGTGTAACGTCAGCAGTAGTTACTGCTCTATGCAAGTCGTTTATATAAACAACAAAAAGCAGAAGACCCAAGATAGAGCCCCGAGGAACTCCACAAGTAATTTTATGTGTGTCTGAGTCATTGTCATTAATAATAATAATTTTTTATTCTCTTGACAAGAACGTACATGAAATTGTTAAAAGAAACATACAAGAAAAAAAAAAAAAAAAACGTTAACAAATAAAATAACAGCGTAATATAAACTGCATGTTTGCAAACTGCTAGGTAGACGTGACTCAAAAAAAATTCAAATTTAAGTTAGGAGACATGTTCTTTCACAATTCAGTCAAGATGTAGACTTAAACAGTACCACTAGGGTAAGCAAAAGAGTAAGCCACCGAATGCATTAGAATACAAAGTAACAAAAATTTACCTTTAACGAAAAAAACAAACTTATTTTAAACTTATCAACTCATTAATATATTTACTTTAAAACGATAGGCCAAAATCATTGGGGAAGAGTTATTTATTATATTGGGAAGGTATTGCTGATTTATTGTATTGTTATTACGTGTTCTAAAGGAAATCGGCATCATCGAAAATGATCATGTAGTCAAAGCTCAACGGCAACATCTTGAGGCTGAGTTTATTGGTGCTACCGCCAAAAAAAAAAAAACTGAAAAAGTCATAAAATCGGCAGAAGGTGGTGTACTTTTCATCGACGAAGCTTATAGGCTGAATGTGGAAGGCAAAGATTTTGGAAACGAAGCTGTTGAAACATTGATGGCAAAAATGCTACCGCACCCTGATGGTGTTACTAAAAACCCAATTTTCATCTTAGCAGGGTATGAAAAAGAAATGGAAGCATTCCTGTCCCTGAATTCAGGCCTTGCACGGAGCCTTTAAAATGTCTTCAGGTTTGAACACTTCAAAACAGCTGAACTCGCACAAATTACGAAGAATTTAATGCTTGAGAAGAACTTGATCATCCCTTTTGGCATCGAAGGTATTCGTTCCGAATATTTCTAGAAAGTACCCATGAGCTACCGTTCAAGATGGAATGGAGGTATGTGTAAAGTCTTACATAAGAATATCATAACTGAGCAGGTCAAAAGATTTGGTATAAATGCCCCCTTATTGGACTTGCAAAAAGTTGTAATCACAGATTTTCAAAATGGCATCAAATCTTTTCTTGAAGGCATTTCAATCAAAGAGAATCGCGTCGATAAAACTACGCAATTTCCCAAGGAGGGTTCTTTGGCGAGAAATTACCCGAACGGAAAAGTTCTGAAAGTGATACTTCATATTCCTGGAGTAGGACAGCTTTTCTCTTCCCCTTAGTTTTATCTACAGGGTTTTATTTAATATTTTTTTAAAAAGAAAGAAAACTATTTTATTTATTTTTTAAGATTTTATATCAGTCTTACAAAGCAAAGTTTCAATTATTAATTTTACCATAACAAAAAAGAAAACTATTTTATTTGTTTTTCAAGATTTTATATCAGTCTTACAAAGCAAAGTTTCAATTGTTAATTTTATCATAGCAAAAAGGAAAACCAGTTTATTTGTTTTTCAAGATTTTATATCAGTCTTACGTAGCAAAGTTTAAGTTGTTAATTTTACCATACCATATTTATTAGGTTTATGTTTTTTAAATTATCGCAAATTTTTATTGAGCAGCGATCAACTGAGGTTCTTCTGAGGTTCTTCGCCTAATGTACCACATTTTTATCGATGTAGGATAACTTATTTGTTTCTTACTTATTTAATTCTATTAGGCATTTAACTGTATTGCCTCTAAGTTTGGGTTTGGTTTAAGTTAAAGTATATTCCGCAGGAATTTTTATTACATCAATTGAAAGATGCCTATACTCTCTACGTTAACGTTATATGTTTCACATAATTCCTTTTTCTTGTGGAGTTATCTACTTTCAAACTTTTCAAAAATGGCTAAGATCGAATGGTCAATGTCCCAATAAAAATTTTCTCTTAAGCTTGTGAGAGCTCAAACCTCAATATTCTATCTCATGAGCAAATAAACTTTTCTGCTAGAATGTACCTTCATATCAACATTAGTTAGTTATTTTTACTCTTATTTTGCAAAGATATCTATGAGACGATTGATATTGAAACTTTGAAATACCAAAGTACTTTTTCGCAGGACGTTAGCGTTAATATCTGAGCTCAACTTTTTCTTATTCTTCCAATAGTTCAATAGTGTAATCACTTTAATAATTAAAGAAATGTTCACTGGGGCAAATTTAGTCAGTGAGAAAATTGACAAAGATCTTTGTTGAACTATTTCAAAAGTATTTGCGTTGTGGTGGGGTAATATGGTGGGGCCACCTCTAACCCAGAAGCTCAGTTGACTGAGCAAAACGTTTAAGGTACCAGGATATTGAAAATAGTCTGTTTATTTTTATCATAACAGGGCCGGCGGAGCAGTTCGAAAGTGGAGGGGCTGAAGTAGCTAGTATCTAAGGAGGCCCCACCATGGTTGGGGCCGACGGGGCGAGAAAATTTTTCAACTTAAGACACCCTAGATTGGCTGAAACACACTTCAGATTCTGAAATATTGCACTCGAAAGCCGTCGCAATTCAGGAGATATAGAAATGTAAAAACGCCATATCTTGTGTAATTAACCATTCAAATCTTTTGCTAGATATATAATTTCAAAATAAGCAGTAGTAATCAAAGCAAAAATAAAGATAATGCATGCAAAGGCAACAACTACAAGGCCTCCTTTGTAATTGTAGCATAGATAATTGAGGCGCATATACAGAACGCATGTATATTGTTTGATAAATTAATAATTGACCAAAAACTAAAGATAAGCTTAAAAAAAATCATCACTTGTTGGCAAAAAAGTGGTGGGGCTAAAGCCCCCCAGCCCCCCGGCTCCGCTGGACCTGCATGAGTCAAAATAGTGTTTGGCTGTGCTCGATATTTAGCAGAAGGATCTTTTTCTTTAAAGGGTATTGTTTTTTCATTAAGCTTTTAGCAACATTTGTTTACAGCAAGCATTCAATATTTTTACAACAAGCTTCCAATTTGGGCAGAAAAACATTCAAAATTCTCAGAAACTGAAACGAAACTGGTTTTCATCATCAGGGTTTTATGAAATGTTCACGATAAGGATTGTAATTTGTCTCAAGGGAAAATTATTTCCAGATGACGGCACAGATTTCAGTTATTGGTAGACAGTACATTCTAGCGACAGCAATAATGTTTTTGGATAGTGTGGTATTCTAGATAGTGCATTTTGGCGATATTGGGGCCTTCATTGTCTTGACAAAGATCTAGAAAAACTACAAATTGAAAAATATGAAGAACAACTGATACAAATTCTTGGGAAATTCCTATGGTAAAACCTGCGAAATTCTTCTAAATCTCTCTGTTTAAAGTAACCTAACTTATAACGAACAGATTCTCTGTAATTTCCGGGTTCCAGAGATGAGTGTTCTTCCATTATTTGAATTATATCCTTGGCTTTTGTTGCCTTGTGTTTTCCTATATTCACCTTTTTTTCTTTCATATAATTTTTTTTTTCTATGAGCTTATTTTTCATTTTCATAGTTTATGCATTTGTACTTTTTATGGATTGAACATTTTATTTGTTTGGGAAGTTATGCATTTCGTTCTATGCATCTTCTCAAGTAAACCTCTCTTTGGCCAACGTTGTCTTTATTTCCTACCTAGTGCTGTAAAAATCCAAAAAATTATTAACGCCATCGAATTATCTAGCTTCCGACGGGGCCTTCATAGTCTAAGGTGCGCGAGGCTGAGGAGCTCAAGAGCGACATGTCTGATTGTCATGAAAATTTAAGGTGTTTAGTTTCTTCATCATTAAGCATTTGGCGTTACGTCAATTTTGGTGACGTTATCACTTTGCAACTTCATCATGCGTTCCAAGTATCGTGTGCTGCCTAATTTTATCTTTTGATATACTTGGCCAAGTTGTATATACGACGGCGATGTTGCATAGTTGCAGATCCGGTAGCTTTTTTAACTCGGGAAAATAATAAGTGTAAATAATAAATAAAAGAAAGCTTCTTGATCTCCCACAATAAATCCACACCTAAAGGCCAGAATAATCTATCCTTTTTCAATGATCATTGGAAATGATATCCCTGAAAATGATAGTCATTTATTCTGTATACACTTGTCATTTACATATGATATATTTCATAAAAAAATCATTTTGAAGACAAAGTCGAATAAGGAGTTTCTTGTTATGGTTTCAGATGTAAAAATGTACCTACTGTACAGTTTTACACAATCTTGAAAAAGGGAAAATATACGTAAATTTTAAAAAAGGGAACAACCTAAGGCCAAGCCAAAGCGTCTCTTTCTTGAGGAAAAATACTTGATTTGACATTCCAGAAGTTTTTTTTTTTTCCACATGGTAATAACAAGTTCATTATTTTTTTTTTTGTTTTTCTACTTTGGTTATCTTCTCCTTGAAAATTATTTATTCCCATTTAGAAAACCTTGAGAAACCTATATCTTGATATCTTTACGAAACTTTAACTTACAAGTCAGGTGCTTCTGGCGTCATTGAGAAACAATAGTGTCTCTGAATTTCAAAAGAATTTCCTTCATTGAAAATTTCCTTCACAAAAAATTGAACATGTTCATATTTATTTTCCAACGATCATTAACAATGATTTAATGAATGATAGTCATTGTTTCTAATATACACTATCATTTTTCAATGAATCATTGAAAAATGATCATTGAAAAATGATAGTGTATTCCGGTCTTAACGGAGCAGTGGACGTTAGGGCCACTATTTTTATTTTAGCATGATTTATATTTATTTTTAATTTTCGTTAGGGTCTTTATACTTTTTTGCTATTCTAAATAAGGTGGAACCTCTGCAACGGTCACCTCTGTAATAATGGCCGGTAGCAGAGGTCTCTGCAAAAACTATGGTCTAACTCTTATAAAAAACGTTTTAATGGTCACCTCTACACAACGGCCAAAAAGCGGTTTTTGAAGTCTCACAGTCAATTATTACCACTAATTTACGGCCAAGTTGGCTGTTATTATGAATGTACTAATGAACTTTCCACAAATTTGGATGTGGAAATGAACTTTTCAGAATTTAACAGAGATCACTTCGACAGAATCGTCAATTTTGTTAGCCATAGACTTTGAAAAGCCATTTCTCTTTTTAAATACGGGTCTATAGCCAACAAATTGACGACATATTTTTTCCAGTTTATAATCCCATTTTATAAGAAACAGAAGTCTTAAAAGTTTTTAAAACATCAACATGAAAACATCTTTTCAGCGGTCACCTCTAACATAGCAAACAAAGGGATAAAGTCCCACAGAGTGTCCGCTATTAGAGGTTCTACTGTATTTAAAAAATAGAATTTGCTTAGATTTTAACTTTCATCTTGACATGCATATGCTCCTAGGATGCAGCGAAAGGTCTCCCTTTAAAACACATACTTGTATTTGCTTTTTGCCACAGAATTTGGCTTCGATTTATTATGTCGACAATTCATAATTAGTGGAGAAAGATATTTTGTCATGATTTTTTACTTTTCATAAGTGGGACTCTCCAGGTAACGTTTGACATACGCGCATCTTTTATTAAAAACACGTTTATAAGAAACTAGATATTGAATGAAGCATCAAAATGTTTAATAAACTTTCAGTGCTGAAGTATTATATCTCAAAAAATTAAGAAACTTGAGTTATGCCAACTGATTCTAAAGTTATTTTAATTGTTGTATTCTTACCTATTGCAAAGAAAAAAACACCAGAAAGTACTGAATCTTGTTCTTAACCGATTCCAATACCTTAAAAGAACTCGCGCTTTGACATGAAAAAGCGGAAGATTAGCCTTTTTTTAAGTAGTCCATAGTTGACCAATGTAATTTTTATTTTTTTTTTAACTTTTTGCCTTGAATAAAATACTAATACAACTTCTTTGCTGCTGAATAAATATATACGATACATTGCTGGTATTAAAACAAAATAAAACATTTCCAACACGTTACTGGGCAAGGCATCACCTTACGAAGGCCTTTAATAGTCTTATCGGAAAGCCCTAAACCCACTGATTGTTCACTCTCTGATGGCTTTTTTATTCAAAATGGCAAAAAATACACTTTGAAAATAGATATTAGAAAAACTTTATATATAAATTGGAACCACATTAGAAACTTTCAGTACTGAATAATTACACAAAAAAAATTGAAAACATCGAGTACTATGGCCTTTCACTGGTTTCTTTTAAAAAAAGGTGATTTACATGTGTCATGAACTATAAAACTAGGTTCTTTGTGTTTCTTATGTATAAGCAACATTGACTTGTTGTCTGTAGTTTGCGTTATCTTTCAGGTTGCATAAAAATTTAACTTCTTAAGAAATGAATTATACCACTTCTTGGTAATCGTTTTTCATTACAGTTTATACAACCTTATTGTTCTATTCAATATTCGAGCCTACGAAGTTACAACTAGCAAACAATGAACAGAGTATTACGACCAAATCGCTTTGAGATTTTACCGAACACATCAAACAGTGGTAAAGAATTCAAACATTGGTTACGAACATTCGAATCCTTCCTAAATGTTTTACCACAAGAAAATTTAAACAAACTTGAAGTTTTAATTAATTACGTTTCACCTGAAGTCTTTGAATATGGGAATGAATGTACTAATTATGATGCTGCTATTAGTGTATTAAATGATCTTTATGTGAATCCTAATACAATCTTCTCAAGGCATCTTCTTGCAACTCGTCGACAAATACCAAATGAAAGTTTTGATGACTACATTAAAGCTTTAAAATTACTAGCTAAAGACTGTATTTCTGAGCAGTAACTGCAAACCAATGTTGTTAAGAAGCATTAGAGATTCTTTCATTAATGGTATCTTGTCAAATGCTATCTGTAGCGTCTGCTTGAATTTTCAAATCTTACTCTTGATGAAATGCATACGAAAGCTCGTGCCTATGAATCCACACAAAAACACTCTGAAAATTATCAAAATTACCAGTCACCTCCGATAGTATCATCAATTAATAACACCTGATCCAAATTCATACCCTCACGTTAATGCCAGCGTTAGTGAGTTATGTTACTTTTGTTGAAATAAGCGACATATGCGATCGAAGTGTCCTGCAAAAGACATTTTTTGCAACAACTGTCATAAAAAGGGACATTTTGTAAAAGTATACAAATTAGAAAAGTATGAAGCGAAAGTAGGGTCAATATCTTTCAAACCATATTTAGCTGCAATCACTGCTGCCGCTACTGAAGAAGGACTTATGAAATTAATGTGCCTAATTTATATTAAAAACACTGTAGCTAATACATTAATCGATAGTGGCAGTACTAATAGTTTCATAAAAGACACTTTAGCAAAAACACTCAACCTTACTATTCACAAGAGAAATGGAGGAGTGCACATGGCCTCAACATCTTTATCTTGCCACATATTGGGCGCATGTTTTGTTGACATCATTATTAACGAACAATTATACCAATCAGTGGACTTGAAAGTAATGAAAGACCTTTGTACCGATGTCCTTCTTGGGCTCGATTTTTAGTCTCAACACAAAAGTACTATTCTTAAATTTGATGGAACAAAAGACAGTCTAACTGTGTTATCTTTAAGTACTTTGAATACCGAACCACCATGTATTTTTGATAATTTGATGCAAAAATGCAAACCTATCGCTGCAAATCTCGAAAGTTTAGTGAAAATGACAAAAAATTTATCAGAACAGAAGTTCAACGAATGCTTGAAGACAGAATTATTAAACAATCAGTTTCACCATGGCGAAGCTCAGATTGTTGTCACCAGCGGCGAGAGATCAAAAAAAACGTTTAGTCTTTGATTATAGTCGGACAATAAATAAATTTACTCAACCTGATGCTTATCATCTTCCGAGAGTTGATGACATAGTTAATAAAATCGCTCAATATAAACATTATAGCACTATTGATCTAAAATCCGCTTACCACCAGATTGCATTAAAACATGAAGATAGAAAATATACAGCTTTCGAAGGTGACGGGGCTCTTTATGGATTTACAAGAATGCCATTTGGCATAACGAATGGCGTTGCAGCATTTCCACGAAAAATGGATGGGTTCATTGAGCAAGAGATGTTAGAGTGTAGTTTTGCATTTATGGATAATATAACTATATGCAGTATGACCTTAGAGGAACATGATTGCAATTTAACGAAGTTTCGAGAATCTGCAGAGCGTAAAAACCTCACCGTAAATATGCAGAAATGTGTTTATCGAGTGACATCTTTAAATAATCATGGTTATTTGATTACCCAAAATGAAATCAAACCTGATCCAGAACGTTTAAACCCGTTAAGGGATTTGCCTGTTCCCAGTAATATTAAAGCACTCAAACGTGTCTTGGCACTTTTTCGTTATTATTCAAGATGGATAAGAAACTTTTCTGATAAAATTTCACCGCTTGTCAAAGCCGAAAGATTTCCATTAGCACAAGAGTATGTAGACGCTTTTAATCGACTGAAAAATGATATTTAACGCTCTGTTGTTAGTAGTATTGATGAAAACCTTCCTTTCGATGTATAAACCAATGCATCAGATGTCGCTATTTCTGGAGTATTAATTCAAAACAACAGACCAGTGGCCTTTTTCCAGAACATTGTAAGGCTCTGAGCTTAAGCACCCACCTATCGAAAAAGAAGCATGCACAATTATCGAATCAATTCGTCATTGGAAACACCTGCTTACTGGGAAACGTTTTAAACTAAGTCTTTATCAAACATAAAGGCGACAAATTTCTGATAGTAATTAGTTTAAAAATGTTTAAAGTAAAATTAAAAATGACAACATATATCCATGGCGAGTGGAATTGCCATGTTACAATTTTGATATCATATATCGTAAAGGGGTTGATAATGTTGTTGCTGATTTGTTCAGTCGAATGTATTGTTCTTCTCAGACTGTAAATCAATCGGTATTAAAATCTATGCATGATGCACTGTGTCACCCTGGAATCACTCGCATGACAGCTTTTATTAGAAGTCGAAAGTTACCATATTCTGTTGAAGATATTTGCTGTATGATCAAACAATGCAATGCTTGTCAAGAATGCAAACTTGCCTTCCACAAGCCTCCTTATCGGCCATTAATAAAAGCTACCCAACATTTTGAAAGGTTACACATAGATTTTAAAGGACCAATATCTTCTACGTGGAAAAATATTTACATGTTAACTATAATAGACGAATATTCCCGCTTTCCTTTTGTTTATCCATGCAAAAATACAAACACTGATACCGTTATTTCATGTTTATCTTGGTTATTTTCATTGTTTGGAATGCCAAGCTATTTACATTCCAATCGGTGTTCATCCTTTTTTAAAAGTCAAGAACAGAAGGACTGTCTATTCCAAAGGGTAATTTCTACTAGCCAAACTGCACCGTCCAATCCGACCTGTAATGGGGAAACTGAGTGCTATAATGGTATTGTAATGAAAACGGTTCAACTAGCTCTGCAATCAAGAAATATACCCATTAAATATTGGAAAGTAGTCCTCCCAGATGCTTTACATGCTATCCGTTTATTTATAAATACTACAACAAATGAAACACCCCATGAACGATTATTTGCATATCAAAGAAAATCAACGACCAGTAGCTCTATTCTATCAGGACTATCATAGCCTGGAAAAGTACTTTTTAAAAAGTTTGTTAGGAGCTCTAAATATGATGATAAAACCATTGAAGTCGATCTCTTAGAAGCAAATCTTCAATATGCTTACATTCAGTACTCAAACGGTAGAGAATTTGCTCGATAAATCGAACTATGAAGTTGTTCAACAGTCTATGAATGAAACTAGTTGTGATGAATTTGTAACAAAAGATGATGCTACAGGTTTCAACATCTCACATAACCTCAGACGTTCAACTCGAAAAAGAAGGCACCCGAAAAACTGGATTTGCAGATCAGTAACTGAATTCTTTTGCTTTGACTTTTATAGATATTATTATTTTTCCTTGTGTTGGAATTTTTCATAAATGATGGGGAGATTGTCATGAACCATATCCTGTCCTTTCACCCGAAAAGACTTAAAAGAGTAAAAAGTAAAAAGGTTTTTTGGTGGCTATTTAAATTTTGACCTGAAAACTACAGATTTTTTTATGGCCTATTGATAAAAAACAAAAAAAAAATCATAACTTGTTGATGACGTGTTGTTAGTGGGTGTAGCGAATTGAAAGATTCCTAGCTCAAACCCTAGCCTCCGTCGTCTAGCGAGCACAATGTTTTTCTTCAGGAAATGATCGTGAGCACACATGGGAGCATAATTACGCTTGAACCTAAGTCAGTAATGGCGTTTATACGGGACCACCTTGGAAATCAGGCTTCGACGCTGAAGGTATTTCGAATAATGAAATAAAATTTTTTGATGAAATGTATCATTAAAAGCGAAAAACTTTTTATTTTTTTAAGCAGAAATATACTGACTTTTGAAAGCAAAAAATTGTTGCTTTTTAAAAGCGAGAATATAAGATTTTATAAAACGAATAAATACAGATTTTTAAAAGCGAAAAAATTTTGATTTTTGAAAGCAAATAAATTTGCTTTTCAAAAGCGAAAAGATATCGATTTTTCAAAGCAAAAATGTAAGATTTTTAAAAGGGAAAAAAATTAATATTTACAAGTGAAAATATAAGATTTTTAAAAACGAAAAAATACAGATTTTTAAAAGCGAAAAGAAATTGATTTTTGAAAGCAAAAGTATAAGACTTTTAAAAACGAAAAAATGCAGATTTTTAAAAGCGAAAAGAAATTGATTTTTAAAAGCGAAGATGTAAGATTTTTAAAAGCGAAAAAATTTTGCTTTTTAAAAGCGAAAAGAAATTCATATTTAAAAGCGAAAATATAAGATTTTTAAAAGCGAAAACAATTTCGATTTTTAAAAGCGACAAGAAATTGATTTTTGAAAGCGAAAATATAAGATTTTTAAAAACGAAAAAATACAGATTTTTAAAAGCGAAAATAATTTCGATTTTTAAAAGCGACAAGAAAATGATTTTTGAAAGCGAAAATATAAGGTTTTTAAAAGCGAAAAGAAATTGATTTTTGAAAGTGAAAATATAAGATTTTTAAAAACGAAAAAATACAGATTTTTAAAGGGATTCCAAGGTGCAAATATAAGTTGGGTTCATATGAAAGAGGAGAAAAAATGCTGAGCGCCAGTTTTTATTTCATCTCAATCCGACTTTTCATTCTCGGGATATTTGATTTTAAAGATTTATCACTTAGGGAATTTC
>JANSTP010150669.1:0-12356 GCA_025330745.1 Cladonema radiatum | reverse complement strand
CAAAAAAGTGGGGGGGCACGTGCCCCCCCGGCCCCCCTGTGTCGTCGGCCCTGTATCCATGTCTATACATTGGAAGTACGCGGTGAACTTTGTATACCTATAAGGAAACCAAGGTGAAACATCGTGCTTACCTTTCCCTGTAAATATTACAAGGTGAAACATTGAAGTATCACCTATTTAAAATTTAGTGAAACATATGTATTTTTTGCCGTGTATGTTTTTGTTAGTTAGTAAAATTTTCGCAATAGACACCAAATGAAATCAATTGCCCTGTAACAGACCAAAAAGAAGAAAATTCCCAGAGAAAGTGGTGAACTGGTGTAGCCGTTTACGATTTTTTATTGGACGCTGGTTCTGATAGGTAGAAATTCAAATTAGAATTTCTATTTCTTTATGCCAGGGAGTTGCTCAACAAAAGCCATTAAAATTTGGTAAAAGATGTCGTCATGTCTTGTTAAAAGTTACCTATCAAAGAACATGAAACCAAGTGATAGGTAAAGGACAAAAGCTATAATGCAAATAATTGAAGCAGCTGCAATTTTAACGTCAAAAATCTGGAAATACAAAAACTTTCTAGCAGATGTTTTATGCAAAGTTTCTTTAAATGTTTTTGAAAATTTAAAAACTCAAATTCAAATTCAAAAAGATAAAATGAAACTGTTTTTGTCTTAATTCTTTAAAAGAACGTTAAAAGTGAGTCAAGAATATTGTCATCATACAGAACATGTAAATATTTCAGGTGGCAGAGCAGTTTCTGCGCCTGCATCTGTAAAGGTTTTGTAGTACGATGCTGCTTGGATATGGCTTGATGGATACTAAGAGCATATTAGAAAGAATTTTTGCCTGACTCCGCCACAGAAATTAAGTGAGATGAGCTGGATATATTTTTGCATATATGTGACAGGTTATGCAAAATTAAACTGATTGGTAAAAGGAATTTCATGAGGATGAAAGTGAGTGGAGTTCCCTTTGGCCAAATAATGTGACTATAAGTATTAATAAAACTGATTTACATAAACAAATGAGGATATTGGAAGAATGCAAATGAACATATTGATGACGGTGAGAGATGACGTTTCCAATATTTGCACTAACAGGGTGCTTACAACAAAAACATGCATACATGTACAAGTAAGTTTATGAGCAGATGCATAATATCCAATGGCAGTATAACGAAATCAATTGTGAGTTTTAGCTCTAGCAGTTTTGCAATTGTTCATTTTGGCAATGATTTGATGGAATTAAAGTTTTTATCAATTAAATCGATTCCCATGGTATAATTACTTTTCCTTAAGCCCTTGACAAGTTCTTTCCTTTGCTCCAGTGACACATATATCGTGTTTCCAAGAAGTATAGAGAAAGTAAAGAGAAAGCAGTATCTCGATATCTCATTTTTTTCGGTATTCAAATCCATAGCAGTCACTTTTAATTTTGATTTCACATTAACTTCTTCTAATTGATAGATTTTCTCCCAATTCTACACCATGCTATGATGCTTTTGATTTCAAGGATATTTCCACCCTTTGGGCAAATGCACTAGCAATCAACTGAACTGATATTTAGCAAGCAAATCTTCACAGCAAGTCTTCACATTTATGCTTATGTTAATAGGTAGAGTGGTTGCAATGGCATCAATTCCTTTATCTGACAAAGGCGTTTTTGTTAGTGGTCTTACGCATGTGATCATCCCTATAAATACCAACCACAACATGTGAAAACTTGCATACTTTGCCGTTTTCTAGTTACGTTTTTCTAGTCAAATTAAAAGGAATAGAAAACCCGAATGTTCTGTAAAGTTAACCCAATGTGTGCCCTTTTATAAAACAACCTTTTTTTCAGAATCCAATGGTAATTCATGCTTGGCTCTGACCATGAATTCCCTACATGATCCCTAAATTGTTTGGACTAGTTAGCAATATTTCCGAGGGAATATTCCAGGGCAAAATTTGCTGTGTGGCGATTTCCTGGTGGGAATTTGTTTTGGAGAGTTTTCTAGGGGAAAATCCCTCAGGTTGCTATTGAGTTGGCAAGCACTTTTCCAGGAGACTATCTTCTTGGGGGTTATTTTATGAAGGACAATTGTTAGGGGGACAATATACTTGGGACGATTTTCCTTGTACCGATTCTCGTTGAGGTTCCTTTTTCTCACTAAGAACATTAAGAATATTAAGAATTTTTTTTAACCCTATTCATCCAAGGTTGGAGGAGGGATTATCTCGATTGTCATACTTTTAAGCATAGTTTATACAGTCCATTTTATGCTGTGTCTAACTTAAAGAATTTCCATAATGATTTTAAGTTCATCAAAGTTTAATGGTATAAACATATATTTTACTGAAGTCTGGCTTAACATCTGAATAATAATAGTGGACTTTCACCCCTCTTGCCCCTAGAATAATGCTGGAAGATATTTCTGGTAAGATTTGGAAGGCCAGGAAAAACTAAATTAAAACTAAATTAGGGGGGTCTGAGACAAAATTGTCAAGAAGGTGTACAATATTTTGTCCATGATTGTCTGAAATTAAAGAAAAAAAAAATGAAGAGGGAAGGAGTAGAAAGTTTCAAAACATTTTTCAAAATCTTATTTCAAAGTAATAAAAACAGTTGCGTTACTATGCTTTAACTGAAACTTTTCAGCCACGAAAAATTAAGCTAGAACACTGTATCTGGTTACATATGCACAGGCCAACCTTGATAAATTTCCATCAAGGTCAAGTTCTGCTGAAGCAGTAGTTGCCAAATTTTAACAAGCATGGGCTTTTTTAAAATGCAGACTATTGGACTTGTGCAAAAGAGAAGCATGTTAATTGAGGCTACCTTTACCACTTAGGTTTGAAACTAAATGGAGTGTCAAGATGGTTTAGTTTTGCAGAAAATGTTTGAAAAACACGGAGCTAATGTTAAGGTTCTAAATTTTTCAACTGGATAATATCATGCCTATGGTTATACCACAAAAAAGGACAAAAAATACATCGTAAGTGCAAACACCATCCCCAGAAATTAAAGGACCTCCACGTGCTGAACATGCTACGCTTGCTTGGACAGGATATGCTGCTCCTACTTGCCACACTACGGAGAGGGCAACTAGCATCAAAAACAGATCATTACAGCCAACCAAGGTGTTTGAAATCGTCATAAATAAAAAATTAAAAACAGACTTTCAAAATAATGAGAACAACCCACTTTTAGCAAATTACATTTTATCGGGAGATGAGGAAAAAAAATCCTCAATTATTGCAACTAGTTGGAAATTGCACAATGTAAATAAGGTAATCTTGCCACAGGCGAAAACAAGGATGGACATTCTTGAAGACAGTCTTCAAAGAGATTGTGTAGAGCTATGCAAAGGCAATTGACTGAAGTATGTAAAGGAGACACTTCATTCACTTAAACGAAATCGTGATTGCTGAATTTGCTCGCTGTGTTAATCTTTTACTTGAAAAAGACTGCGACACACACAGAAATGTTATATTGGTTGGCAATTCAAACTATGGAAAAATCTTCCTACTAAAACCACTCACAAATATATTCAATTGTCTTCCAAGTGGTACATTTAATTGGGTCCGAGCAGAGAAAAGTGAGTGTGTCTTTTAAAATCATTTTTGTTGGTCAGAAAAAGTGATACAGTCGCAAGAATTGATAAATCATTTGGCAGGTGAACCCATCCAAGTACCAGTTCCAAAAACTCACTTTGTAGAAAACCCGCCTTTGCAAAAAAGACATAAATTCGCAACCTCCAAATCTAAAATCGAAATGTTGAGCGTGGTCAGATTGACGAATAGAGAGTGAAATGATCAATTCCCGTTGGAAGGCTTTCTTTTTCAAACACCAATTCAGTATTTCGGCTGTATGTGACATCAAGCCATGTCTGAAGTGTTTTGCACAATTAATACTTGAAAACTGAGAAACGTGAAAAATTTTTAAGAAATTGTTTCTTTTTTCAACACTGTATTTTGTTCTCACATACTAAAAACAAAAAAGTCTTACTTTTCATGAAAGGTTATGTATAAGGAATTTCTTTTGTTAATAAACAAATAAAAACAATCTGTAAATAATGTAACAATGATAGAGCACATTTTTTAAAAGGTGCAAAGTTGACTGTTGTCGCTACAAAGAATTGATTCAAAATAATAAATATTACTTAAACTTTTTCTATATTTGAATAGCTTACAGCGCAAACCGCCAACTTTGCACTTGCCTATTTTCGCTCAGACTGTTGGAAACATATCAAAAAAGAACCTATAAATGAAGGTTAAACACATAAAAAATCTCCTTGAAGCTGGAAAGAAACCAATATCGTATGTACAACATGAAAAATTTGTTGCCTTTGTTTCTGTTGTCTGTCGATCGGCATAAACAAATGCTATAGAAAGCACAAATGTAATATTTTATTCCTTCAACCTTTTCGACGCGTTTCGCCATTGAGTCTATTATTTTGTTTATTTCCATTTCTGCAATGTTGTAATTACTTCCTTCATGTGCCTTGGAAAGTCCGGAAAAGGTTTCTTGTTTAATTTTTTCTTGATTGTGTCATCCCGCATACGTAAATTGACAAGATTGAAAATTTTTTCGATCAGATTGAGGTCAGGACTAAGAGGGGATATTGAAAAACATAGAGCGTCGTTTTGTTCAAATGCTCTTCTTGCATCTAGGAAATTTTGCCTCGGGTCGCCATTCTGCGAGAAGCGTTTCACTCTTGGATTTCCATATTTTTAGGTCTCCGAAAGGTCTAGGTTTAGGTCTAGGTCTAGGCAATTTCCTATCACAATATCTGCAAAAAGTTTTCCACTTATCGAACCAGTGTATTAACTGCACAAAACAGCACCATTGTCATAACTGATGGTCACCATAAACTTTGCTTGTTTAGATCCCTTTTTCTTGCCCTTGGCAGTACAATCAACTTCTAGTCCCTCAGATTTTAATCGCCAAACCTTTGTTGTTGGTGCCAGTCTTTGATCCATTGGGTTTCATTATAAATAAATCCAGCCCCATCCAGGAAAAAACTTATGCATTGATTCCAATAGTCTGATTTTAGTTTGCAATTTTTTATCTGTCTACAAAACTTAGTACGTCTTCACAAGTCTTTTAGTTTCAAGTGTCCCTTCTTCCAAGCTTGATAGTAAAATTAGGTCAATTTGTTGAGCCTTCTTCGAAATCTTCTTTTAGAAACTTCAGTTATAAGAATCTAGAATATCCAATTAGAGGAAGAATATGTAGTAGAATACATACTTTAGGTGAAGAAACTTGCAAATTTAAATTTTGCAAATTTTAGCCTAATTCGCGAAAGTCTATGTTCGTGAAAACTTCTGACGAGGCTCATTCGCAAAAGTTTACGTGCGCGAAAAAAACTTATTTTCTTTCAATGGGTGAAAGTTTATGTATAGTTTACTGATAAGTTCATACATTGTATTTATGACTTTACTGACATTAATAGATGTTTTAATAGCTGACGATTTACCAGTTTCAATTTTCTTGTTAATATGACAGTACCTTTTGAAAATTTCCAAGGAAAATTTCTCATAATTTAGGAGAATTGATTCTTCCGAAAATCTTGAAAATTATTGATTCGCGAAAGTTTATGTTCGCAAAATGCAAAAAATTTGTGAATTTTCCCATTCGTGAAAGTTTCTGTTCGGAAAAGTTTCTTCGCTTAAAGTAATACATAAAGACTGCACCTCCTTGCCTAAGTTTTCCTTCTTATTCTTCTGTTTTCTTTCCTGATCTTTCTTCAAAAAAACTTTTTGTACTGTTTTTGATTGTTTTTTAACTCCTGTATTTTCTTGTTTAATCAACGGAGAAGATCCCGGCGAACCAACCAGTTCTGCTATTCTTTGACAGCTGAAAACCATCAACCCTTCTAAATTATAAAATCTTAACTTAATCAATGTGTAGTATAAGCAAAAAACTAAGGACAATAAAATAATTATAAAATAGAATTTTTCTAGGTGTTTTTGTTTCAGCGAGTATATCGTTAATATCTATTCATTTTGAAAATTTTTAATATCATGTAAATAGTTTGACTAACTAAAAATTGGTTTTTTAGTCAATACCAAAAGTCTAGTCTGCGACGCGTTTCAGAAAATATCTTAATTACCTCTTCAACAGATGGAATAGTATCTTTATGCTAATACATAAGAGCCAGACCGAAAGTTTCATAGCAGAAAAGCTTCGCTCACATTCACAAGACGTTATAGGGAGTGTAACCATTATCTGAAGAGCTGTTCTTATGTCTTGAAATCCTATAGAAGGCATGGATTTTAAAGTATTAGAAATATTATTCAGCAAACTTTCTGGAAAGGTCTTCCAAAAATGCTCCAATAAGTCCATCTCATGTTCAACATTAACTAGATTATAAGCAGGTAAATCATCAAAACACTAGATATTCTCTGAAATTAGTCTTCCAAGAGAGCTAGAATTAGTCCTTCTAGCTTCTTGGAAGATTTTTGTTTTTCCAAAGAGGCAATCATTATAGAGAGTATTGCATCCAACCCTTTATTGAACCAATTTGTATTGTATTGATTCCATTCTCCAGTAAGATGATCTAAGAGAGGAATGCTTGTAGTCTCTTTATATTAATCAGAAGGATTAGCATATGGTACAGTTGAACAATGATTTTGTAGTAACGAAATTCAACGTAATTTTTCCTCAACACTACTATTCTGAGCAAGACTGACAGCCCCACCATACCACATTTCATGATAGTGATTAACGGACGAATATAATTTATTTCAAATATAATTTTGTCTTCATCTTTTTCAGCTTCTTTCTATAAATGCCAACTAGATATCTTTTCACACAACACATGCACATCGTAGTTTTCACATGTTTCTTTGATTCCACTAACAAATTTATAAATTTTACTGACAGATGCTAGCAATATGTAGGGTCCCATTTTGTTCACAACATATGTACAGTGCGTACGGGGTGACCTCGGACACATTTTTCTTTTAATTTGAAAAAACTTGCGAGTCGCCTTGATTTACACCGTAAAAACTCTAGCGAGTAAGAAATGTATAAAAACAATTCGCTATATGTTATTTTGGTCAGATAATGTCTCTCCTGCTAGATTTTAAGAGCTTTTGAAGTTGTCTAAAATTTTCACACCCCATGGGGTGACTTCGGACAAGTTATACACAAACGATTTATACTTGAATTATTGTGTTTTTTGATACTACGAATCTTCTTGTGGAAGGAAATATTCTTATTTACCACTTTAGAATTTAATATTTTCAAGATTTGACGGTATATTTCATATAACCACATGTGTTATGTAAACACTGTTGAAGTTAGTAATATCGCAAATCTCACACTTAACCAATTAGTCTCCAATCTTGATTTCTCTATTCTAAATTCGTTTTTATCCTCCACTGTACAAAATCTTAGCATATTTACTGTTTCGTTGTAAATGCTGATCTACAAAAAGAAAAAATCTTTTTTTCAATACATTTTGCTGAAGCTACAGAAGGCAACACAGGTGGTCCTTGGAGCCAATTCACAGATATGGAAAAGTAAGTTTGCATCTAGTTGCGATTAATTGGAACAAGGAAATGCTCTGGAAATAATTTTTCAAATTTATACCATTGAACATAAATCCTTTCGATATTTACATTTAGCATGCCGCTATTATCTCAGTAATATGCAGAAAACTTTGTTCACAAACCCCCACCTTTTTTATCTCAAACATACACACAAATCACCAACTATTGGTAGCGCTATTGCTGCTAGGGCGTCAAATTTTCGATAGGGATTGACTTTTGCTTTTTCTGTAAATGTAAATCAATCAAAAAAAGCCCACTTATAAACGTTTTTTTACGCTAAGGCGATTTCAAAATGACTTAGATGCTCTTGACCAAAGTCACCCCAGGTGTCCGAAGTCACCTCGTTTAACGGTACTTAATTCATTACTTATTTCTTCTGCAATATCTTCTTCCATGTTATGTTCCAAGCTGCGTGTCCTGTTTATACAGAAACCCCACCCCAACTTAAATTCTCCTGATAACCGAGTAGTTAGCATGCATTGAATTTCAGCGGTTGTGACAAACATTTCTATGGCATATTTGCTGTAATGCCCCATTAATCAAAAAATTGTCAAAAGTAATTTTTAGTTAATCAAATTTCTGTCTCAATCTACCTCTCTTGTAGTATCTTTGAGTTGCAACACTAAGACAGTCAAAAATAAAAAAACACAATCCAAAAGTAAGCTAGTAAACTAGTTTCAGCTTTAATCACACAATCAGTAACAAATTGCTCCAGAACTGGATCAAAATATTCTGTTTTCATTCTTTGGCCTTGTGTATAAGATCTCTCTAGAAAGGGATGGGAGATAGGTTTACAATTTAATAATTGCATTTTGAAAAATTCCATCACTGCTGCTACAATGCATCCTTTACTAATGCTTATGAACAAATCTTCGCAACCTTTGAAAGAGTCGAAAACCTTTTTTGGTGCTTCGTTTTTTCGATTTTTAGCAAAAATATTGAAGAGTGCCAACCTGATTAATTGATTCTGATGAATATAGAAGGTGACATGAATATTGAAGCAGACAGGCTTTTGTGTGCCACACTATCAGTTTAATAGTGCAGGAAAAGAAGCCAAATATTCCAGTTCATGTGACAATTGTGATGGCATGTTGGCCAATGAAGTGGTTTTACAACAGTAAGAACTTCATTATTTCTAGGGTTAACCACGTGGAGGTCTGCCATCATATAACCCAATCTGAAAAGAAAAAAAAATCAGTTATATATGTTTTTTGTAAACTGTCTGTTTTTGATAAGGATGTAGAAAGAAAGACTTTACATTTCAAGCAAAACCATTTTATATATAGATACAACGCATCATTAAATAATAAAATTTATGAAACATTTCTAAGAAAAGTAAAGATAAAGGAAACTTAAGATTAGTTGAAAAAAGAGAGAGAAGAAAAAAATGATAGAGGTGTTGTGGACGGTGAGGCACAACAAAAAGCATTTAGCCATGGCCAGTGCATTAAAAAACTTGCAATCAAAGTTTACGTTATATTAGAGAAGAGTGAGTTCATCAGTAATAAGCTAGTCTTTTGAATCATTTGGAACAATTTGTTTCAAACAAGCATTTAGCTTCTGTTTTCATCATCCATTCATCGCTAACATACATACAGAAAATAGTAAATGAAACTTTAAACGTAAAATCTCTAGGAGTAAAAAAAATAATTAAAACATTATTAATAGAAACTCCTAATTAGAAAAACATGCATTATAAAATTGAATGGAATATATTTATTATAACAATTCACATAATTGCTATTCACAATATTAACTACATTGTTGGCAATTTAAACCTATAAACATTATTAAAGTTACAACAAACATAGCTACAAATCAAAGTAAAAGTAGTAAAAACTTTAATAGAAGCAAAAGGCAATTAGACATGGGGTAGAAAAAGCATTTGATCTGAAAGTAATTAAGGTCAGAATTTTGATCTATAAAATCTAAGATTCTTGTGTGACTATCATAGAGTAGATATTTTGTATGAATGCTACTGTGAAAGCAAAGGGCTTTATGATTGTTTTTTAGCAAGAAAGAATTGAAGAGAGAAAAGAGTAAATAAACAACAATTTTACCAAACTCGAGAAGCAACTTGCTACAATGATTAATTTGTCTAATAGTAGTCTATAATGGCATTGAATTTTGATCCAATGAGATAAAAATCAAATCTTTTTTAAGATGACATCTAACAACCGGACTGGAAAAGCTACTTGCTTAAGGCTGCTTCTTGAGCTTTAAGCTCCACGAGTTGCTTCTCGAGTTTAGTATTTTTCATTCTCATATCTAGCATCTGTTACTTGTGTCTGATGTCTCTCTTGAATTATTTGGTCTTTTCTCTCTCTTCAATTCTTTGTTGCAAATGGCAGTAGGAAGTGCTATCCTTTCAACCTCGCTCTTGCCAACTCCGACATGCATCTTGTAGACCCCTAGAATTGGTCCCTGAACTCAAGAAATGCTTCTTTAACAAAAGAAATGAGCGTTACAGGTAAATTTCAAATGAAACAATTAGAAGTCACTTTATCAGGAAATCATAAAATATGAGGTAGTTTAGGTTAGATCCTCTTTCTTCTTCTTCTTTAAATTCAATGACCTCTTGACTTTATTTTCATCTAAAGCATTGTTTTCAATATATTAATCTTATAAATTAAAATGAGAAAGGGAAAAAGGTTGAAAGCTACAATGTTTAGAATATAATAAAAAAACCTTTGTTGCAATCTTCATTTCCTCTATTTTGATCATGCTCTAAAACCATAGGGCATATTGTGAACGTTCTTGCAAATATACCTTATGAGAAGGATAGCCAAAATATAATCTATTATTTAATACCTTTATTAGCTAATCCTTTGTTGATATCGTTTCGTTCATGTTCTAATTAAGAAAGAGATATAAATCTTAAAACAAAAAGGAACAGATAAATTTTTGAATTATGTGAAAAAAGGACCCCTTACAAGTTATAATGATGTCAACATTGCTACTTCCCATCAGGATATTTATTTTAATATTTTTTTAGTTGCTTCCTAACAAAAAAGAACAACAAATAGATTATATATTAATTGTTTCGTTGCATTAAATGCAACTTGAAAAAATCAGCACAACGCTTCATGACAGCGCACTTTTTACGTGCTTGACAACGTGGCGTTAAAACAAAACCTCTTTATGAACAGAGGAGCTTTTTACATGTCCACAATATAAAATGTTGTTGTTTCACAAAAACTTTCTCTTGTAAAAACTCACTGACATAAAAAGCTATGCGTAACAAATACTATATAGATTTTTTAAAACATTAGAAAGCAACTACAATGACCTTAATACATTTTTCCCTCATTAATATCACTAAAAATTTTGAAACAGCTTTGTTTTATGATCTTCGAATTAATAATTCCCCCTTGCTAATCACCCAAATATTTGGTGTTACAATCTTCAATTTGACAATTTCCTCTCACCAATCACTTACTTTAGTCATCAAAAAGTTTGGGTTTTATGATCATTGTATAAAGTACAAAACCAATTTAGAAATGCAGAAATAGCTGTTTAAATTTTAAAGTTTTTTTCAACCCCAACCGTGGTTGTTTTTTACCAACATTAATATACAAAACTTTACAATCTTAACTTCATAACTTCAACGCTGTTAAGAAATTTTTTTCAGCTAAAGCTATTCAATAATTCAATATTCAAGTTTCCAATGATTCATGGGACAATTATATTGTACTTTCTGCAAAGAACAAAAAAATATATTACATTGTTCTTCTGCCTGCAGAACAAAACTGCCCTCTGTCAACCTTTAGAATTTTGGTACCCTGTAGGGAATAAAACCGGAAGGGTTGTTGAAAATAAGACTTGTAATCTGAAACTGGAGAATGGTCGTAGTTCAACTGCAGTTCTAAGATCTAAAGGTATATTATATATCTTTTTGTGTTCTTTATGGATGACAGTTGACAGATAATGTATAAATGATATTTCTTTTAGTGATTTTGTCTGGTTTTGCAACATGTTGCGCTAAACTTCCTGAAGATATGATAGCAGAGCATGCAGACAAATGTGCACTAGAGATGGCAGATATGTTGGTGCTACAAAGGGCGATTCAACGATTGAATATGGAGAAGAAGAACAAGTAAGTGAGGTCATCAATCAACCAGGAAGTTCTTTCAAAACAGTTTTAGCAGACATGAAAAGTCACCAAAAAGAATCTGAAACTCATACACTCAGAGTCAATACTGGCTAAAATTGTTGGGCATTGCCAGAAGAAAAGGTTTAACAAAAATTCACTTTTACTTATACAATTTACTGACAACGATGCTGTTGGTGATGATGGCCCCCGATATTGTTTTCAGGATATAAATAAATTTGATTTTTGATTTTATAGGTGTAAAATAAGTGTTTTGTTACAGATGCTATCAACCAAACAAAAGCAAAATGCTTCAGTGACAGCGAGCCTAGAGATTGTGCACTACTCTCCTTTTTTATCGGAATTGTTAATACACGGAAATGCTACTAGCTCAATCAATTAAGCAGGGTTGGCCTACACCAAATGTAATGGCAGAGTGGTGTTGTGATATAATATCTCAAGAAGGTAACGCAACCCCCGAAAAAGATATTTAAGGATACTGCGACATAAAAATCTCAAAATTTTTCAAATTTTTGATTTTTTCAGAAAATTATCAAGCTGTTAATACGGTTTTAAAAAATAGAAAAAAATTATCTTCAGTTTTTTGGAAATGCCAGAAAACGCCCTAAATTGCTGCACAGGAGTATTATTAAGAAAAAGTTGATAGTTTGTCACCATGACAACAAGCTATTTCTTGAAATTCAATTACTCTCCACCATAGATATCTT
>JANSTP010150558.1:0-12357 GCA_025330745.1 Cladonema radiatum | reverse complement strand
AGAATGTTTAAAAGTATTAACAGTTTCTTTTTCTTTCAAAGAATTATCTAGATCATTCCAGTAATAAGGACCTAGAAGGGAGAGCCTGTTTTTACCAAAATTAAGACTCAAATTGGTCTATGCGTTTCAAAAAAAATATGTTTAAATATTATATTAAAATTAATACTTTATTCACCAAGATTATGGCTAAATAATTGCGAAGTGGCAGAATAAAGACCTCTCTTTATTCGACCAGTAATTTCATATGCCGGTATATCCACGTCCATTATGATAATAAAGACCAATATCTGACCTCAGGGAAGTTTTCCGATTTTGATCGAAAGACAACCTTAACCAACTTTTCAAATTTTTCTGAATCAAATCCGTAGATTAAAGTGTACAATCATAGACAGTTTGTTCAAGATTTTTCATTGAAGGTGAGCATGGAGTTTTTCATAGCCTGTTCAGCTTGTGCTCAACATATTACTTTCAGTTTACAAATATAAAAAATATCACTTCAAAAATTGATATTTGTGATGCATTTTCTTAGCGTCACTAGCTTTTACCCACCCACCCACAAACGTCAATTGACGTTAAACATTCCAAAAATCGATTTGTGAGTCACCCCTAAAGTAAGAAAGTTAACCTCCAGCATGAGCAAAACATGAAACCCACACTGGTTAAATATAAGCTGTCAATAATATTCAACTATTTCATCTAAAACATATCATTCTAGTAAAGAATAGATGAATTCGCTGTGACGTCTTTTGTTTTGATTTTTCAGAGGAACTGGCACGCAAGAAAATGCGGACTCAAAGGCGAAAAATGATAAAATTTGCCCATAGGAACATTTTAAGGAGGTCCTGCTGGGAGGAAAGAAATTATGTAAAGTTCTTACTATTCTTAAAAAAATATGTGAAGTTGATAATGTGCATTGGCCCACATATTTTTATTTTGACGTTTTTCTCATTTTTCCCATTGCAAGTCTACATTTTTTTGCCTGCCTATAAGCGGCAAAAATCAAAACATACGCATGCACACTTATAACGCTGAAAATCGTCTATAAGGTTTCCCAAATGGGAAATTGTTGCTGTATTAGGAAACAAAATAATATTTCAAATACGGAAATAGTTTTGGCGCTATTGCAGTATCGTACCACCCTAAGATTTTTCGTTCTTTAAAAGCATTATTTTCTTCATTCTGAAGAACAAAAAATCTTAGGAGGGTACGATCAGGCTGTGAAAAAGGAAAATTCACCGTGTACGTTGGCATACTTAATTATTTAATACTTTGTACGTCATATAATTGAGGCGTACTATAACTTTGTAAATGAGTAACTTATTCTTAATGGGAATAAAAGTAAGGTCCGAAAGATAAGAACTAAAATGTTATAAATTTATTAAGTAACATGTATTTTTTTATTTTATTGACAAAAGAAGTTTGTCTTTATTTCAAAAGAATAAACAGATGTTATTCAAAGAAAAAAAGCAGCTTGATGCACTCAATGTGCTTGAATACGTAATAAAAGTTAATGAATAACAGCGTACTTTCTATTATCAATTTTGGCGTACATAAACCGTACTTGAAAGAACACTTATCAAGTACGCAATTAAAATCTTGAGTACCATCGTACTGGCGTACTCACTTATTTCGCGGCCTGACAATACTGCAATAGCGCCATAGTTTCCATATAAGGAAACAGTTTCCTTTTCAGAAAATAGTTTCCCAATCTGTAACTAATCTCTGACTGGCTACCTATGGTCCTCCATAATTGAATGTAGCTACCATTTAAACTTTGAAATCTCGATTTGTTTTATTTATTTATTTTTTCTTAATTTTAGTTGTTGAAGGCAAAATGAGTAAATGGTAGCATAATAAAATGTTTACAGAGTGTATATTCTGCTGGTGCCGGCAGAATAAAGAGAGTCCTTATTCTGCCGGTATATTGACAAACTTGTTCCCAGAAAATCGGAAAAGTATAGGAACGAGTTTACTATCCAATCAAATCTTTTAAACCGTGCTAATTAACTCAATTAAAGTTATTTTCGATTCAGGTTACCCTTGTTTGATGAAGAGAAAGGATGTGAAAAGCCAACACGTTTTTTCTCAAAAATATTTCACAAAAAAAAAAAAAAAAAAACTTTTATATGTATTACATTAAAAAACATCACAGAAAAAGAAATATGTAGTACAGCATAGCTATCCCCTTCAATAATCCTTTTCCTAGATAAAAGTTTATTGATTATAATTTTTGTTGTGAGATTTAAAACTATTAACCCTTACAGTGCCAGCCATTTTTAAAACTGTGAATTTGACAGAGGAAACATTTTATGGATAAAACTTGCTGTATCTCAGAAAGTAAAGCCTCCCAGAGGCTGATTTTAGTCTCATTGGAAAGAACATTCAATTTCATTCGAGAGAGGCCTGGAGCTGCCGTCTGGGGCGCTTTACTATGGCTGACAAGGCTCGTTCCCGGACTGGTCTGGGATTGGCACTTTAAGGGTTAAAACCAGGCAACAAGGAGTAAAGTAGCAAGAACGTAAACTTGTAAAGCACTAGGCAAAGCAAACCCGTTCTCTGTCAGTTTTAGTGTGCTTTTTGAATTTTGTTATCAATTCGTGGTTATTAATTGATTCACCCTTGCTTGAAATTTGCTATACTTCAATTTTAAATAAAAATGTGCTATGACTAATCATTAGATGAAAACCAATAAAATTATTGTAAAAATTTGCTCAATCTCACTTTACTTCCATGAAATTTTGGAATTGGTTTATGGATTTGTTCCAATGTTGCCAGAGGAAATTAAGAAAAAATACTTTGAATTTATTATATAAATACATTGATGTTGCTCGCAAAGATTATGGTTTTCGAACCGGTAGAATAAAGATCCGACTCTATTTGACCAGTAATTTCACTTTCCAGCAGAATAAGGACCCCTCTTTGTTTTGCTGGTACCGGCAGAATATCCACGTCCAATTTTATAAGTAGAACATTTTTTTTATACCTGGGTAGTAAAAGACACACAGCTGTTTTAGATACCCAAAATCGCATCCTCATTTCTCTGAAGGAAGCAAAAATATTTTCCGAAATTTGCCATCTTTGACTTCTATCTCAAAAGATTTTTATAAAAAGCTCAATGGGAAATAAGTATCCAACAACCTGTATAGATTCATGGTAAAAGGGACTAAAATATGTATTCTGTTGTATGTTCTATAAAATTGGATCTACTGTAAGTACATAAAGACAATGGTGATATTGTGGTGAAATGTGTCGATATAAGATCATCGCCGTAAGAAATCATTTGGAATTTTACTGAAAACCACCCAAAATCTTCAGTATTAGCAGATGGTAGGACAAGTTGGTCAAAAAGAGCTCCCCTAGTTAGGTTGCCATCATGGCTTTTTGCTTTTTCAAAATAAATGTAAAACGTCAAAGGATTTACTTGTTTGAGAGAATCATAAAGAAATAAAACATTAATATAATATATTTGCTTATCTAATGGAAAAACTTTGCATTCTACATAAAGAGGATTGACTGGATTATTGTATTGCTTTAAAGAAATTGTATGAATACATTTGTTTTGTATTTTCGAAATTTTTTTCCTACGACACCTGTATCTTTTTGTCCCCATATCTAGCAACCGTATAATATGTTAGATAGAATGAAAGATGCATGAATATACCATTTTCATAAGAGGTTTTGAAATTGAATGATGAAGTTTATCGAGAAGGCCAGTTGCATGTGACACCTTTAATTTTAAAGAGTTTAGATGCTTATTCCACGATAAATGTTCAACACCAAGATTAAACACTAAAGCAAAATAGTTAAAATTTCAGGCTTCAAAGGGGGTGCTTATTTGGCAGGGGCGGTTATTTAAGCAGGTGCGCTTATTAAATCTTCGTTATATGACAAGGGAAATGTATTGTTGTATGTATTTATATTCATTCTTGCTTTAAAGAATGAATATTTTTGATTTTTAACTGATTTAACTGCCCCCTCTTATTGTGGAGGGGGCAGTTATTCAAGCAGGGACACTTATTGGACAAAACACTGTTATCTCGGGGTGCTTATTTAAGCGTGGGCAGTTATTTGGCAGGGGGCGCTAACTGCGTCATTTACGGTATTGCAAAACATTGATCAGCAAACATCAGTAACACAAAATTGAACAATACAAAAAACACAAACTCAGAAGAATGTCTTAATATTTAATAAATATTAGCGATCAAAAGTCTTCAAATTTAGCTGAAAGATGTTTAGGGAAGTCAATTTTTTCGAATCTTCATTCAGTTCATTCCATTCCTTAACACCATCAACAAAATTAGATTTAGCTGATGTCTTTAATTTAAAGGATAAGAGCTCTATTATCTTTGAGTCAGATTTGCACATACTATATGCTGTTTCTCTTTGACTGAAAATATGTGAGAAACGATTTGGCAAGACAGTCTGGCACATATTCGCAGATAGACAGACCCAACTGTGTTTCTGTCACAAGACACGAATTAACGCTTCACAATTTGCTAATTGCGAAACGTTTTTTAGAACTAGCAAATCTACACGTCGTGAACTTTCTTAAAAATGCAAATCAATTAATTAGTTTCTCAATTTTCTGTTTTTCATGATCAAAAACTCCTTAAATACTTTAATTGATACATGTAAATCAATAACAAATTCCATAAAACTGCTGTTGTACATGTAATTTCAGACAGAAAAATAAAATTTTCTCATTCATGTTAATTCATTTTCTTTTCTTTTTCAGGGTTATTGATTTTCAAGATTTCTTTTCACTGTTATTTAATTTATTTTTAGAAAATATAGAGTTAATCTTTTAATTTTGCTGTAAAAAGAACAAGTTTCATAAAAAAGTCCTTTTAAAGATTACTTTATCAATTTGGGTAATGATAATATTATATCAATGTAATTTTAAAAATTGCCATGAGCATTAGTTTTATAAATGAACAAATTAGTTTTATAAGTTTAATTTATAGAAAAAATAAACGCTGCTACGAATGACGAAGATAAAGTGAAATTTCGTTTTGATATTCTGGACTTTCTTTTGAAGAAAAAAGTTCTTCTATGACTTGAATAACCTTCTGCTTTGGTATTTACAGACTTATTTTGAAGAATTAAACTGTTTCTATAGTCTGAAAAAGCTTTTGTTTTGGCTTCAATAACCTTCCATTTTGGTATTCAGAGCCTTGTTGAGAGGATATAAAGTTCTTCTGTGGCTTAAATAACCTTCTGTTTTGGTATCCAGAGCCTTGTTTTGAAGAAATAAAATTCTTCTATAGCTTGGAAAAATTTCCGTTTTTGTATTCAGAGCCACGGTTTAAAGGAATAAATTTCTTCTATGACTTGAATAACCTTCCGTTTTGGTATTTAGAGCCTTGTTTTGAAGAAATAAAGTTCTTCTGTGGCTTGAATAACTTTCCGCTTTGGTATCCAGAGCCTCATTTTGAAAATATGAAGTTCTTTTATGGCGTAATAAACTTCCCGTTTTGGTATTGAGATCTTTGTTTTGAAGAAATAAAGTGGTTCTATAGCTTGGAAAAATTTCTGTATTGGTATTCAGAGCATTGGTTTGAAGAAATAAAGTTCTTCTATGGCTTCAAAAACTTCCCGTTTTGGTATTCAGAGCTTTGATTTGAAAAAGTGAAGTTCTTCTGTGGCTTTGAAAACATCCTGTTTTGGTATTTAGAGCTTTGATTTGAAGAAGTAAAGTTGTTCTATGGCTTATGAAACGTCTCGTTTTGGTGTTCAGAGCTTTGATTTGAAGAATAGAGTTGTTCTATGGCTTAAAGAACCTTCCGTTTTTGGTATTCGGAGCTTTGTTTTGAAGAAATAAAGTGCTTCTATGGCTTGAATAACCTTCGGCTTTGGTATTCAGAGCCTTGTTTTGAAGAAATAAGGTGCTTTTATCACTTGAAAACGTCTGCTTGAAAAAAAATATTGTTCTAAAATAGCGAATCAAAAATAAATCGTTCATTCGCGCCTTGTTCAGTCACTTGCACGATTGCACTATGGTAATCCTTTATAGCGTACAGTCAGTTGCTTATTGAGTGTAAATAATACTGCCTGTATTCCCTTTTAGTTAAAGACAATAATTTCAGCTTACTTCTAGCAGTTAATTTGCAAAAAGAAATTCCAACTGCTCCATAAAATAGCAACTATTTTATGATGCAAAGAAAAATCAAACTTTTGCAATGTCAAAATTGTTCGGAATTATATTAAAATACCACCAAATTCAAAATTTTATTGCGGATCTGCGCAATTTTATTGCTGATATATATATTCTGGATTCTTGAAACGAGGCCAGCACAAATGCGCATTTTAAGTAATCGCATTTTAAGTAATCTGTTTCTCAGAGCAGTTGCACAGATGTACCAGACTGCAAGACACCCTGAAACATTTTGGAAAAGAAGATATGTCTAACATAATTGACTAAGTTGGTAAAAAAAAGAATACTGTTAAAGCAAAACAGATCTGCTGTATGATCACGGTAGCTCTTATTACACATTATACTGTATATATTCCTTTTTTCATCAATAACTCAACTTTTCTTTGTAAGAAGATATTAGCACCACACTATATTTCTAAAACATACACAACATGAAACATTACAGACGAATGGAAAATACATAAAAGTAAAGAAAAAGGAACTAAGAATCTTAATATACGCAAAATACCTATACCTCATGAAATCTTTTTCCTTAAATTTTCAACATGATTGGCCCACTGTTTATTATCGAAGCCAAGATATTTGGTCATGTCTGTTTGTTTCAAAGTGTTTGTTTGAAACAGCCAAATGCAGCCTTGAGGTACACCACATACAATTTGCAGATGATCCCCTAGATTGACAGCCTGCTGTCTTTGAGACAATTATGATGAAAACCAGTCATTTTTAATTCCCCTAAAACCATAAAAAGACAGTTTCTACAAAAGGATTTTATGATTTACCGTATCAAAAGCCTTTGCGAAGTCAAGAAAAACTACACATGGGATTTACCATGCCATTCTCAAGAGCATGATTTATTCTATATGTAAGGTCAAGTATTCCAAGCTTTATAGATTTCTTGCTCTGAAAACCATATTGGTTAAAATAAATAGTACATTTTTTAGACAAAAATAATCACTTATTTGTGTTAAATCTGGGAAGAAATAAGAGCTAATGCTTTGATTCAGTAGTGCTGGTGTGCTACCATTTTTGACACGTTAAATATATAACTCTACAGTGTTTTATCCAGCCAATTTTTAAGAATTGCTCAATGGTCCAAATTTGCCTCGAAATTACTTCTTCTCTGTCTAAATCATCGAAATTTCATTATCTCAAAAGGGTTTTTTTATTTTATTGAAAGATTGAGTTTAATAAAATGGATCAAAGATTGAGTTTCTCTCACCGAATATTGATGCATGAAATTGGCTGGATAAAACAGTGCTCTACAAAAACTTCTGCTGATGATTATACTGATGAACGGACATAAGCGGAAATAACGTATGTAAGGCAAATGGAGGTGAAATCATTACAATTTGAATTTGAACAATTGTTTCAAAAATCTTGCTAATGATAGGTGGAACAGAAACTGGTCTACATGTTCAAAACCTCAGATGTTTCTGCTTGATGATCATGATGTTTTCCTTTCAATTCACTTGGTAAACAAAAAATTGACTTCCTTCGAGAGCCATGTGCACTGGCTTTGATCACTGAAACGACCTGAAAATTTTACCAGACATGCGCGAGAGATTGGTCTTTTGCAAAATATGGTTCCACAATAGTTGTGCCGAAACTTTTTTCTCTATTCATTTTTTTCTGAAAAAAAACGAGTTTTTCTCAGCCATCATCTATTTCAAAAAAGATTTTGTGAGAACCTATCTGAAATAACTAAGGCAGGGTTTCTCTTTCATAAGAAATGTGCGTTTTCTTTGTTCATTGCATGGAATGTGAATGAGGTGCGCATGTATTTTTTTTCCAATAATATTTTTAGAATGTTTAAAATTTTAAAAATATTATTTAAAAATTATAAAAATTTAATAAATTTTTAAAAGAAGTTTTGAATCCTCTGTAAAATTTTATATGTCAGCTTATTAGATGAAAGAGTGCAGTGAAGTGTTTATTGAACTGTATAATCTCATTAATTTATCACTCCCTCTCTCTTTTCAGAGAAAGATACATTCACATAGGTGTACATACGTCCCACATACAAAATCAGTTCACTTTTTCACCTTTCCTGCTCAAATAACAAGTGAACCTTTAATTTCTCTGCACACTCGCATTTACATTTCATACTGGGGTGAGGCAGTCCTCAATTAACGGGAAATGTGCGTACCTGAAATTTATCGAAACCCGTTAAATTTTTTGCCTAATAATAAATCAGACATAATGCCATGGGTTATTGCAGCAGTGCTTTGTACAAGTACAAAAAAAAGAATTTTAATGCTACAGAAGAAGTACTTTTTAAGAAGAAAGTATTTTCTTGAGGATTTTTGAGTGAATTTTGTCACTATGTTTGTGTGTGTGAAACTAAAACATCATAAGGCATATTTTGTTACCCTTCTTAACTTTCGAATACATACAGTAGGGTATCAAAACAAAAGGAAATAGTATTTCTTTTATAATGAAAATAAGAATTCCATAAAATGTATCTGCTGACATTGTTTAGAAAATATTTTTTTTCTTTTATTTTATAGGATATTACGAAACTTGATCCATTATCGCCAGAAGTTATTAGTCGACAAGCCACAATAAATATTGGTAATTCTATTCAATTCTATGCTATTCTCAATTTCATTTATTTGATACCGTGAGTGAAACCTGTCTGTCTCAGCTATCTATCAATATGAGTAAAGCATCAATTCCAATCATAGCAAACATCTTGAGTTTTCGTTTCTAAATAAGAAACCCCTGACAACAGAAAAAATGAGAGTGACAATGTTTTATTTTATTCAATTAGACATGCCAAATCCCTTTAAAGAAATGTTTCAAAATATTTTTGCTTTGGCTTAAAATTTGGAAAAAAAGTGTTTTGATTAATGGACATCAAAAGGACAAAATTATGATATATGGACCAATATTTATGGGCCGTTAAGCAATAGAATAGTTTCCTGGCCTTGCAGTATTCCGGTCTGTGGTGTCAAATATTAGAGACTGGACTCAACAAGTTGACTAACAGTCCCTTTTTAGGTACTTAATGCGTCCGAATATCAGACTGTTTATTGCCTCCAAAGACTATATTTTTTGCCCTTTTAAATTAGAATAGGTGAAAAAAGTTTATTTTTAGTGTGTTTTTCTAAATATTTTGTGCCCTTAGCATAGAAACCTGACGCTGCCCTAATTTTCTAGAATACACCTTAACAGTGGTGTAACGGCGGTTTTGGGCAACCAGAGATTGCTCCGGGCTACCAAAAATTTTATCTTGGTAGTCCAAAAGTACTGAAAATAAATGATGATAAATACTAGTCTTTTAGGTCAATGTAATTTTCAGTTTTTTTAAAATAATGAGAGAACAAAATAAATGCCTAATTTACTGCTTTCAATACCAGTTATAGGCATCATCGCCACTCTTACAAGAATATTGCTTTTTGTATTAAAATCATGTCTGCAAGCCGGGCTACCAGAAAAAACTACCAGGTTACACCACTGGCCCTGACTAAGTAACAGAAAAATGTTAAAGTATCCCTCTACCAATTTTAAAAGTCATAGATGTATATAGATCACTAAAAAACTAATGTAATAAAAACATATTTTTTTTCAAATCCTTCCAGGTACGATAGGTCATGTAGCTCATGGAAAATCTACTGTTGTTAAAGCAATCTCTGGTGTTCAGGTATGAAATAGTTTTATCTTCCTGCACTTGTTCCCAGTATGTTGCACTGCAAAGTTATATTATGCACATAGTACTTAAATTCCTCTTGTTTTTCTAGACGGTTAGATTTAAAAATGAACTTGAAAGAAATATCACTATAAAATTAGGTTATGCAAATGCAAAGGTAATTACTTACTTTTATTCATTTTACCTTCATTAATTTATATGAGATGCTCACATAATTTGTTCATTATTTTGTAGATATATAAATGTGACGGAGCCAATTGTCCCCGTCCAGGATCATACAGATCATGTGGTAGTAGTAAAGAAGATGTTTTCCCATGTGATAGAACAGGATGTAATGGAAAGTTTCGTTTATTAAGGTAAATATTGAGGCATATACTGTAGGCCATCACCTCTTTGAATTTGTTCTGTATTTTTTCTCCAATTTTCTCCTTCATAAACGTTTTATAGATTATTTATAATGTAGATAATTGGATTATCATTATTTACTAGAATTTGTACTTTAAAATCAAACAGTTTTCCTCCTCAGGCCATGTCAGGAGGCATGCGCAATTAAATTTTCATTAGTCATGCAAGTTCAAATGAAAATACACATGCCAATTAATTTTCTTGAGCTTTTTGGTAGGTTTGATAGAATAGCTCGTGCAATAATTGTACTTACCAAATGGGCCAACATGAGTGATTTATAGTGCAAGGCTAATTGTTTTCTTGATATCACCTGTTTTTAATCTATTTTTAATTTTATCTCCTTGTTTTTGTAGACATGTATCCTTTGTTGATTGTCCTGGTCACGATATTCTTATGGCTACTATGCTGAATGGAGCCGCAGTTATGGATGCCGCTCTTTTATTGATTGGTAAATCATTAATTATTACTTTAATTCATGAATGTTGTACAAATTATGACCTTAGTTTTTTTATATCTATTGCCCTTTCGATAAATGTCTGCTTAACCTGACTTTAGTGTAAAGATTTATTGCTCCTTAAATTTTCCTAAAAGCCAAAGAATTTGTCAGGGGTTAACACAGAAAAAAATAATAAAAGGTTGTTTTTTATATTTGTGCCCAAATCACTGTTCAAATTAATGTTCCTGACATGCAACTAAGAGGTTTTTACATGTGATTCACTGGAAAAAGCCTCAGCAGGAATTGTTGATCACGTTACTTAGTATGATTGTGCCGCAAGTAATAGGAAAGAATAAAAGAAGAGTATGCTATATCCAACCCTTATCTAACCTGGGCACTTTTCTTGTGTGCCCAAAATTGGTACCGACCTGGAAATTTGCTTGTATCAACCCCAGTTTGTGATGTTATGAAGATTTTAAAAAATAAAGGTAATTGCTTGCTCTTGATGACCCCACAAATTCTAGGAATATTTGAACTCAAATAACTTGAGGGTGAATAACTGATTCAAATAAATTAAGATAGTAAGACAAAACTCTTTACTGTTTTCAGCTGGTAATGAATCCTGTCCACAACCACAAACATCGGAACATCTGGCAGCCATTGAGATCATGAAGTTAAAGCATATGATTATTCTACAGAATAAAATTGATTTAGTGAAGGAATCACAAGCAAAAGAACAATATGACCAAATATTAAGATTCGTAAAAGGTAAATTCTAATAATTTTTGTCATTGTCACAATTTGATTTGGCTCATATATTTTGTGATTTCTGTTCATTTTATGAGTGCATCTTTCCTATGAATTTTTATGGTGCCTTAAGCATATGCCACATATTTTGTCTTGAAAAACTGAAGATTAGTTTTTAAATTTAGTATTGACAAAAAAAGATAATTTGCTGCCAAAAAATGTTGCAAATAATTTTTTATGCACTGGAATCTCATTGAATTTAATAGAGCATTGAAATTCAAATAATCCAAATACTGTTAAGTAGCAACACTTTAGAAAGTAAGTACTTTAGGGAATATCTACTTCCATGAAATAGCTTCATAAATCCCTTTGTAATAAGTGTGACAAGAAAATATTTTGCTAAAAATTGTAACTCCATAATTTGTAACTGTTTTTCTTGTTTTTACCATTCTGGGTACATAATTACTTCTTTACCGCAAAGTTTCAATTCAAATTCTTTACCTTCTATAAATTATAAAATCAAATATCGATCAGAACTGTGTGGAAAGATAGATATTTCTTTTAGTATCTTGTATATCTATGATACTTTTTGGGTTTGGTTGAATTCAAAAATGTTTCATGTGAGAAGATAAAAACATATCATAAGTCTGACAACTTCGTTTTTTTATCAGATAATTTTACAGTGGCTGGACATAGTATAAAGACTCGTACACTATATGCAAGGCAAATTGTACCTTTTTTGAATAGATAAATTCTTCATCTTAATTTATGCACTAGGTTTTTTCTTATTTGAAACCAGTATTTGTGAGCCAGTAATGGTAGAAATAGCAGCCAGATATCAAGCTCAACAGCAATCTAGACATCTGTGGCACACAAACTTTGAAAATTTCCAATAGTTTGGTGTTAAGTATTAAGATAGTTTTAGTAATAGTATAATTAGGTAATCATTTATCAGTGCCGTAGGAA
>JANSTP010150447.1:0-12359 GCA_025330745.1 Cladonema radiatum | reverse complement strand
GTCAAGTTCAAAAATATGTGGAATAACATGACTCTATCCAATATCTTGGTTGATAGCTTTCAACTTATATTGCATCAAAAGACTGTGACCATTTTTGCTAACAAAAAAATTGTATGTATTATGCAAAGAATTCCTTACCACAAATATCAAGATACCAATGCAAGTATCTTATCTTTGATATAAGATATCAATCCAAGATATAAATATAAAACTAAAAATTCATCATTTCAACGCCTTATCACTGAATGTAAAGTTTTAAATAATCCGCTACATGACGTCCCAAACATGATAATTTGCCACGTGATTAAAACAAATCGTTTTCGAGAACATGACATCATAAGGGACGTTCTTTAGTAACTCTATATCTAAAAAGAATTAGGAAAAAATAATTTTATAGTTGCAAAAATTTTCCACAAATTTTCTTTCAGAAACAGTAAAGTTGTCCTGAACCCGGCAGTCGAGCTTTAAAGGACTTCTAGCCTGAGCCCATTCAATACGCTCGAATAAAAATCTAATTTAAGAAATTGAATTCCTGAAAAACAATTCCGAGCAAAAAGGCTACGACTGCCGATACATCGATAGGATAATTAACAACTATGTCCTTTAAAATAGCAGAACGAAAGAAAACGAAAAAGAACAAAAAGACTGCATGCAAGCAACTTTACCATGGATACCTGGAATAATTGAATAAAAAGGAAATATTTTAAAAAGTCAAATATCAAAACCATGTTCCAGTCTCCTAAAACCTACAACAAATCCTCTGCAATAAAAATAAAGCGAAGCTGCCACCCTACTCAACGCCATGAGTAAATTTGGTAAGCTGCTCATGTGGTAACGATGCATTGGAGAAACTTGTACTAATATTTCCACCTATACAAAGCAAAATAAAAAAGCAATTTTTAAAGAAAAAGTAAACAATTCAGCATTAGCGGAACATAGAGTCAATTTTAACGGTGACATAAGATGGGACGATACGAAGGTCTACAGAAAATTACTATTTCCGGAGAAGTGTAGGACAATATTTAATAATCAAACACAAGCAATCTCAACCAGGTTTCTACCATGGTTTAAACGAAGATAACGGGAAGTATTTTGAAACGAATTCGTCGGATCCGATTTTCGGCATAATATGACGTCATTTTTGTGGATACCACTATATTGTATGTTATATCTTTTTTTATCTAACGTTTTTATTATATACTATAGCTGAATGATGACGCCGGCTTTATAAGGCGTCGAAAATTTCTGTAAAAAAAGAAAATTAAATGCAGATAGCCAAATCAGATGTTTCTTTAATAATATATTAAAAGCAGTTTAACAGATATTGACATGAAAGTCGTAGTTCCTTTCCTAATTATTTTATTGATCAAGTTTTTTATGAAGCTAGTCATTTTGAGTTTCCGGACACATTTTTAAATTATTTTATGTTGCGACTCGAGTGGATAATTTAGACGGAATGCATTTCCTCTGGTCCTGCAAATGAAATTATAGTCGGTCGGATTTGCTTGCTTTTTAATATAAATCGTCACAAAAAAGAATTAATTTGTAGAGGGAAATGTCGTGAACGTCATTGAACAATGTTAATCTCCTTTAAATGGATTTAATTGAATTGCTTAGTGAGTGGCCACAATGTTGTTTGTGTTATAATCAGAATATATTGCTGTGAACCTTGAATTAAAATTCTTTCTTTGGGTAATTAGAGCAAGCTAGGCCATTTTTTTTAATGACCAACATTACAAGTAGGACTTCCTCCGCTCATTTTTACCTGCTGGGTATATGATATTGATTTCAACTATTCAGTTGACTTCTTTAAAAAAACAGCTGAGATGTATCATGCTGCTAAGATTTTTAATCCGACTTGGTGGGCGGTACTAAACGTTTTTTCGGATAAAGAGCATCTGTTGTTAAATATTTCAATTGACAGGCATTAAATAATAACATCTAAACTGTTCTAAGTCATAGCATATAGGCATCAATCTTTTTCTTAATCTAACCATTAGGAGTTAGGCCTTTCAGCGTTATTTGTTGCCTCGTAGGTATTTAATCCTTTGGTATTTAAGTTGTTTTCAATCATTTAAAGAAAATTAGCCAATCTGTTTTTGACCATACCTCTTTTTACAAACACACTTTTATTTTTAGAATTTATTCCATATAAAAGCGTTCAAACATCATATAGTCGTCATCCTGTTTTATGGACCTCCTGAAGAACTGTTAGAAAAACAGAATTCAACTTAACTGCAAAGCTGCAATCTATTATTAGCTGCGCGCAGCGTCGCACGACGCTGAAGCGCCGTATTGGCCTGCTAACGCATTAAAAGATCGCCACGCGATCCTATACTTGCATCAATGCTCTGAAATCACTAACATATCCTTCAAATTATTTGTTTTGTTATCGAGGTTGAAGTGAGTTATAGGCCTGCTAGAGCAGCTGAAGCAATAGATCGCCACGCGATCCCTTATTGACAATGCACTATTTGTGAAAAATACAAAAAGATAGGCCGTTGCTATAGCAACGATTAGTTAAAACTTTCCTAAAAATCTTCAGAACCATTTAGTTCTTATGTGTACCAAGTTTGCTCGTCACTAAAGACACAGTAAATGTAAAGTTATAAAACACTTCAAATACTGACCTTTTATTGACGTCATATTCTGTCACCATAGCAACCAATCGTCAAAATTGGACTTAAAATTTTTAAAATCATCTTGGGTATATGTGTACTAAATTTGTTTACTAAAAGCAAATTACAGGTTAAGGTATAGAAGATTTGAAAAATTGACCATTTCATGACGTCATAGACCGTTGCCATCGCAACCAACCGTCAAAATTACCATAAAATCTGTAGAACCATTCGAAGTATGAGAGTACCAAGTTTGATTAGTAAAGGCAAAATACAGTTGAAGTTATGAAAATTTGCGAAAATTAATCTTTCAATAAAGTTCTAGGTTGTTAACATGGCAATGAACCGTAAAAATTGGTCTAAAAATCTTCAGAAGTGTTTGGAATACATGTGCACAAAGTTTGGTCACTAAGGGTGAAGTTATAGGAAATTTTTCTCATCAAAGTTATTCGCTGATTTCCATACGAAAGGATTTTACGGGAAACGTCAGGAATATTAAAATGGTTTCACTCCAAAAATCTTTTGACGTTTTCTGATTAGTTTTCTTTTTTAAGAGTTTTGAACCAATGAAAATCTTCTATTTCACTTTCGTTTTCCAATAAGAAGTGCTCTCGTCCATAAAAGGAGCGTTACTCTAGGCTTTTAATATATAGTATAATGCAAAAATAGAATTTAGGTGCATCACAGAGCCGGGAAAAATTTTGAGCACTCCTGCCCTATGGAAACCCGCACTGCAAGATGGTATAAACAGTGTGTGATGAATAAGAACGAAAAATACACGATTTTTTTTATAAGAAACCGGTTTATAAGAAACTTAGTACTGGACATGCCAAAAGATTAGAAACTTTTAGAACTAGGAAAATGCAGTCAATTTTTGTTAAGAAACTTTTTCGCAGATATTCACTGTTAAACTACTTTTACAGTGGCAATATTGGATAAATGGGACATTTTAGCAGTCCTTGTTGTCTTTCCTTCCATACAACGCAAAAATATGCTAGTAAAAACAACCGATAAATGACTAGTTTGTTTTTTCTTCGATTAATCAATTTTTATTCACTAAAACCTAAAAATCTTCCTAAGAAACTTTTGGAAGCAAATTTAGAGAAGCGTTAAGAAACTTTTGGAACTATGTCTGGTGCTTGGTTTCTTATAAAAAAAAACGTGTACATTAAAACAACAGCTGATACAAAGATCAGTGAGATTCCTTTGGAATCACCTCACCAGGTTATATATATAGTCATTGCTTATCTTTGTTTAGATGCATTCGTATATTATTTTCGCTTTGCTTGGATTGACTTGCTTGCTCGACGCTGCCTCGATTCCTAATCTGTAAGTAAAATATGACTATGGTCTTTTTATCATTGACTTTTTATTCAATATTATGTTAGAACTTACTAAATAGCGAAAGAAAGTCTGACTGGATTACATGAGTCTTCTATTGTTTTGTTTACCAATATATAAATTAACTGAATAAAATACCAGGTAGTCGCGAAGTAGCAGAGACTTCTGCAATAAAAATTGTTGTAAATTATTTAATGTATGAAATACTTCAAGCAGTGAAATAGTTCAAATCGAATCTCCTAAAACCTCTACTAGGTTTTTGTACATAACGCAATCGCTATAATAGTGAATTTTCAGAAAATGATTCCATGAAATCGCTTTTCCAAGTAAACCTTGCGATGAGACTTTAAAAGTGATTCTTCAAAACTACATTCTGAATGTACCACATTTCAGGCGTCTACTATAGAAGAAAACTAATATATTTACATGTTGTGTTGGTTTTTGTTCATTTTACTAATGTATTTTAATTCAGGATACAGAATTTGCAACGTAGGAGAATGTTTCTGCCTACGTCGTACACCACTTTTTTCTATTATTATGTTATTATTATTATTTTAACTTTTATTGCGTTTTATTTTATTTTTTTAGTTCAAGCCTTTTTTTACTTCCCAACTATGAATTTGTAGAGGACCTGCTACCTTTTACTTCAATACTAACACAAAAAAATTTCAAGCTCATCAAAATTCCCATATTTACTTGAAATGAACTCTTCTTGAGGGAAGGTTTGCGTTTGGTCAAGCATTTCCAATTTATTATTGTTCCCAGCATTGCGATGCTTATCAAGAACCATGTTTTTGTCATCCTATCTTGTTTTCTTTTTGTTTAGGAAAATTCAAGTGGAAGGACTTTTGACATTTGATGGAGAATGTGAATCGTTTTCAAAAAAACGCGGCAAAATTACTGTTGAAAACTTGCAACAGTCATCAGTTCAAGTTTTGATCAAAACCGGACCGGAGTTTGTTAAAGAAACACTGTACTTGAGAAATGGCACGAAAATGACTAGTTTGCTTGATGGAAAAAAAAAACACATATGTCTTGAATGCAATGATGAATGCAACTTTGGAATAAAATGGCACATAAACTAATTGAACATTTTTAAAGGCCTGGTTACACGTATATTATTCTATTATTTAGCTATAATTTGAATTATAGCAAAATAACAGAAATGTTATGAAGCAATATATTATTTTTACTTTCAATAGTTTTCAATGAAACTTTATTTGCTAGATGTTTTTAAACGGTGTTAGAGTTTCACGGCCCCCGGCCCCGGCCCTAGCCCTCCATTCATTCAACGGTTTTTTTTCTGATAATTCTGTTTTGTTATAATTTTCTCTGTTATTGAAGTAATTAGATTCTCATGTAAATTCACACAAAAATTTACATGAAAGTTTATATTGTGTATCGTGTAAACTTACCTTATGAATGATCATTTATATAAATACATTTATCGTTCTATGATATGTCTTGATATATTTGTAAGTGCACTCTTATCGACAGATTAGAAAAATTTTCGTCACATTAATATATTTGATACATTAATATACTATTTACTACGATATCAGAAATGATCAGTCATCAATATTATGAGTAAAGTAAAAAAAAAAAAAAAAGGAAGAGAGAAACGAAAGAAAAATAGAGAATAAAGATCTTTTTTTTCCTAGAGAATCAATAGAAGACGTACTAGAGAAAATGTTCTATCGTGAAAAATTGTTGTGACTTGTAAAAATATATTTACACTCTTCCACCACCCCGTATGTTCCTGCACCCCTGCGGCTTAGACTATAGGTCTAGTCCATTCTTGGAGCCCTAAAACGAAGTTATAGCTATATCGGTCGGGGACATTACTAAACGGCAAGTTAAGAGAATATGTTACTTGGGTTAGATTCAAATATAGCACGGGGATTTAAATATTAACACATTCCTAAAAATCAAGGACGACCAGATTCTATTTTACCTGAGACCTATTGAAAAGAAGGTTTAGGTCAAGCGGTATGTATTCTTGTTTAAGTTTTAAAGGCCAATACTTTGCAACTTATAAATACCATAAATATAGGGTAAGCTACAGTAATTGAAAAGTAACAATTTACAAAATCTGTTTTTCAAATTTGGAAAATAGAAAAAACGAGAACGTTATAGTTCTGCATTGATTCATTGAAAATTTACACAGAAAAAAGATATGTATGCAAATCAAAAGAGTAAAAAATACCTTTCTTACTTTCACATGTTACTATTGACGTCACTGAAAGAAGAAACTTTTCTGAAAATTATATTAAAATGAATGGAGGGTCGGAGGCCGAGAGGACCGAGGCCGGAGCCGTGAAACTCTAACACCCGTTTTTAAAAAGTAAATAGAATAATTCTGTTCATAAAAAGCGCTCAATTTTTTACAAAGACTTACTAAAAAACTTGTGAGTAGTAACAAAAGACCATACGTGTAATTAGTTATTATTTCTGAGTAAAATCAAACGAGTTTGATTTTATTCGAAATTATAGCGAATTATAGGCAGGTGTGAAAAAGAAATTATAGAGAAATAATAGCAACCTATACTTTAGTGAGACACGCTATAATTCCTTATTATTTCTCTATAATTCAATTTATAGCTAAATAATAGTAGAAATAATACAAGTGTAACCAGGCCTTAGATCTTATCGCTAAGTTTTTTTGACAATGCATACATCGCTTTCTAAATTTGATGTTTGTTGCATATTTCAAGTCACTCATTTTTCATACGCATACTCCGTATATTTATGTATATATACACTTTTGTATTTCAAGCTTTTAATTGAAGCATATTTTTAATTATTATTAATTTTTGCTTGAACAGCATTGAGCAATTTGATTGTAGTTTTCCAATATTGACCGGTTTTTATAAACGACATTAAAAATTGCTTTTCTCTTATTATGGAAGCCATTTTGCACATTTAATCGAGAAAACTCGTGTTTTCTAACCACAAATACCAAGTTTCTTGAAAAACTCGAGTTTTCTCAGAACATTCTTAACAAACAAACTTATAAGTAACATTCACATTGAGTTGAAATTTATCAATTAAAAAGTCTGTTGAAAAGCTTTAACCCTATTCAGGATGGGGGGGGGGGGGTCACAAAGTGCGCCCCCTGTTACTTTTTGTTTCGTAACTTCTGATACATAATGACTTATGACCTAATACTTTATGACTTTTCCTAAAATTTACCTACACACAATTTAGTAATAAAATCATGCCCAATACTGACTCTCCGTTGCCATAGCAACAAGCTTTTTTGGCCTTGGTAACATTATTTCGGCAAAATTTTCAACAAAATGCCCATTTTTCTCCAATTTTTAATGGAGAAAACCTTTATGATTGATATTTCTCATAAAAATTAACTAATTAGAGGTATATAATGAGAAAAAAATCATTTATTTGGTACAAGTTACTTATAATTTTGAAATTGCTGAAAAAATGGGTTTTTCCCAAGTTTTTGCGATATAGACGTCAAATTGATGACGTAATCATTTTTTGAGGACGTCATCAAGATCAAAATTATGCAGAAGTGTCCAGAAAGGGTTGAAGTATTAGTGTGCCAAGTTATATTCCCAGCACTACTATGGTTCATGATTTACAGAGGGGCCCATATTTTCAGTGGCAAAAATAGCCCATCCTGAATAGGGTTAAATAGGAAGTTTTATTACTCTTGAAAAGAATGACTAAATTCCCATTTGTATGTTGATTCCAACAATCCTAACTCTCTCCTGCTGTATTCAAGAATTCCGATTTGAGAAAAAACCTTAATGAAAGTATTTGACAGTATTACTAGTATTCACAATCTATCTATCAAATTAGGGTCTTTTTAAAGCATGCTACTAGAAGAATGCATGTTTTAAAGCATGTTTTATAACATCATATACTTATGTTCCAATTTTTTATTTAATTTTGACTGAATAACTGTTCAACTTTCCAACTTGTTTTATTATAATTTTTTGGCATATTCAGTTTTCATATGCAGGCTATATAAATATGTACATCATATACAGGCACGTTTTATATATAAATATATACAAGCACTACGTTTTATTGTAATTTTGTAATAAAAAACTTTTACTCTGGCAGTAATCTATCTGTTGCAACTTTTGAAATTACCCCTCCCCCTCCTACCTATTTTGACCAACTCCAAAAGGATGGTTACTATTCACAGGGCCTCAAAAAGTGCTAAGGCGATATAAGAGTGATATAGTTATGGTGTCAGTCATTTCACGAGAAGAAAGCCTGATAATTTATTTTGTTATTCTTTTCTATTCGGTTTTCCTTTGCAATGTTGATGATTGTAAGTTTGAAAGTTGTCGCTTTCACTTTGAAGCGTTGAGCAGAGAATCAAAACTTCCTCTTTAATATGTAAGTAACTTTAATAACAGTGATAAAAACAACATTTATTTACTTGAAAATCAGTATTATTATATTCACACCATTGTTGGTTTACACAAACACACTGCAAGTATTGTGAATAATTAATACAAATATCTTAATACCAGTTCGTGTACGCTGAATCGTGAAGGAGACATAGACAGTACTACTAGAATAAACTAAAGAATAAGCCACATAACAAAATGATATGGAAAATTTCAAAATTAAGCTAGAGTCGTCAAAAAGAAAATGTATATAATTTAATAATCGTCAAATGTGCAAAATTACTGGAATCTGATTGGCTGAGAAGGGAAGAGAAAATTGAGAAAACTCTGTGGAGTGCATAGATGAATAATATAGATAACGCCCCACCAGACAACAGACGTTCATTGGACGTCCATCAGACGTACCATAATCGTCCATCCGTCCATGGACCTGTCCCGTACGTCCATTAGATGTACTGGTTAGGTCCGTCCTTTTTTTCATACCTTATTTAGACATCCTTTAGACGCAGCACTTTTGTCCGTCAAAAATTGGTCCTCAAATAGACTTAAATGGAATTTTCTAGGACTTATAAGGAATTCATTGCCATTTTGTTCATTAAGTTTCAAAACTGTTGAACGTGTGAAGACTTTTTCTGCAGTGAAAATATCTATTAAAATTTTGTTTCTTGATATCAAGTAAAGATCGGATTAACCGTCTTTATGGCCGTCTCTAAAATCCCAGCATATAGTTATTGGAACATTTTGAAAGTATTTTTACAGATCAAGAATGACTACAATCGTGGTCAAAAATATTGGAGCAATTTCGAACTTTTTCAGTATAACTCTGCAGCACAAGCGATAACTGAAAGGAGATATTTTTACTTGGCCAGACAGCGATTTATCTATATGAGACTTGAGCCTTGGGCTCACCAACTGGTAATCACCAAAATTGGCATTTCGCGATTTCGTTACTCAAAAATAGCACGACAAATGGGAAGTCAAAATCTGAAAAATGCTCAGTTTTACCCTGAATTCCAAATATTTTTGTCCGCGATTGTAGTTTCTGATACAAAAACATTGCTGAATTAGACAAATAATGAATAGACAAAATTTATTACATCATATCATTTTCTAATTTTAGGTGTCCTCTTATTAACACGGAGTAATTTTTAGGAAAAAGGAGCCCGACTAAGGTCGAATTTTCCTCTAATTATTGCGCTACTTGAAATACAAATTACTCAATTGTCGTTGTGGGTTTCCGTAGTTTCCATAGGGTCGCCATAGTGTACTGGTTAGTGCCTTTAGTTCTGATCCGAATGCTCCGGAAAACGAGGAATAAATTAGGGAAAAATATTTAAAGAGGATTTCTTAGAGAAAGATCAAAGAGATTGGAGGAAAAAAATGTAGAGAGGGCAAGAAAAAGAAATGGCAAACACATGGCAAATGGCAAATGGCAACAGAAAAACGAGAGAAAAAATTAAAAAGCAATAAAAATAATATTTTCGTCTATTTTCCTCTCCAAGATACAAGCGGTTTAGTTTTAAATAAAAGTTGGATAAAAAATATTTTACTTCCTCTAATTATTTACGTGGAATCTTGAAAATGTAATTTAATTCTAATTCAAACTCTAATTTTTCTCCTTCGTTAAATTAGAGAAATGAAAGTAAAATTTACGAAAACATTTAAGTCTGCAGTTTTTCTCCTGAGCTTTAGGAATATTACTAATGCGTGATTATGAACAAGCAATATTTATCCCCAGTCTTACAAATTTGATGATAATTTACTCTTTGAATAAATTTATACATTTAATAAGTTAAATCCAAAAAGTACGGTACCTTTATATTGCATGAAAAGGAACTGTAAACTACTATGCATGTTTATTGATATAATTAATTTTTATTTGTAAAAAAAAAAAAAAAAAAAAATCGAATCTTTACTTAGCGTTGATAAATTTATTTACGGTGCAGACAAAATCCGTCAGGTCGTATCCGTCGTATGAGCCAGTCCTTTGTGCTTTTGACGGCGCTCTCAAATTTAAAATCAAATTTGAAGATTCGGATCAAACCGTCAAGCGTGCTGGTGCTGTGTGCAGCCTACTTATCTCAAGGATCTCAAGCTGTCAACACTGAAGAAAATGAACATGAAAAGTAAAACGAAGGTATGCTTTTAATATCTTACTATGTTATTATCGGATGTGAAAATTAGGCTTCTGAACTGGAAACAGTTAGCTAAGTACAGTTTTATGTCTCTCATGTAACTAGCTAGTTGGTTAAGGTATTGTCAGACTGTACACCTTCAATATTCAACAAAACTTCTCTCACTGTCTCAGAAAAACAACCAATCCTCCGATACGTGTGAATAGCTTCATGAAAACCATAAAATTTTACCTGATCAATGAATTTTTTCATAGTATATATTGAAAATTGAGGTAGGTCTTTGTTTTTTTCTGCTTTGACCACACTCTCTGCTCTAGCCAAATCCTGATTTTTTACCTCAGGTATATAGACCTCTCCTAAACTCTGCTCATGCCCATGGATGATTCAGAGTCTATAAAAGTAGGGTAACACCATGTTAATGTTGATAACATTATTGTGTTGTGCGTAATTAGCAACAATATTATAAGATATTTGATTCTGTTTTAGTGTTCTCCATCGTAGAGGTATTTGCCGTGTATTGTTTGTTACACGTGAGTTCTTTGTACGCGATTCTCTTGGGTGACATGTAATACGCCTAGTTATGTTTTATAATTTTGTGACGTTTGAGTTGTTTCAGTAAGAAACTGTGTGAATAAAAGTGTATTTTGTCGAGCAATAAGTTTTGCTCAAACAAAAGTTTTTTTAGTAATTCGTAAGTTGGAACTTTTATGTATATGTGACGGCTCCAATGTCAGAGTGGGATAGCGAATAAATACCAGTATGTTTATTTATTTTTATCCGTATTTTTGTATTTCTATTCTGGTTCTTTTTGCTTCTGTGCAGCGCCAGATTTCTTCGTTTGCTAGTTTTTTGATGTGTGCACTTACCTAGTGTGTGGTAGTTTTGATAACGTCTATAGCTATTTGAGGTTTTTTAACATGCACACTGTTCCTTCTTATGTGGTGTTTTTCGGCCTAGCGTATCTGGTGCTTCCGTTTACGCCCAGTTTTTCCGTGCCTTTACGACCGTTTTTTAGTTTTATTTATACACTCATGTTTGGAATTCTATTCATATTATACATTTTTCTTTGGTTTGTGATATTTTCTCTGTCATATTCATTCTTAAGATGGACTTACACTACAGCAATATATTTTTTTATATATTAGAAATAATGTATTACTAATATATTACAGTAATGTAAAGCTATGTAAATAATATATTATGAAAATAACTATGCTGAAGGTAATTTGAGGTCATGATACACATGATCTCGTCAACAATATTTTTCGAATCAAATTGAGTTTGATTTGAAAAATATTGTTCCTTGAACTTTTCCAAAATTTTTCTGGTCGCCATAGAGAATGAATGCCAAATTGGAGCAAAGGTGAAGCTTTATGAAACAAATTCTTGCAATATACCATTGGAGAAAAGAATTACATCATAAAAAATATAATATATACTTAGGAGTATTTTCATAAATATAATTTTTTTAAGGCCCAAGTCCACTTATATCTGTAGTGACCAGGATTTTCATGTTGTGTAAAGAATCTTTCTTCCAAAAAAAAATAAATAAATAAATAAAAATTTGCTCCGTTTAAAATTTTTTTCTTTCTATTTTTTTTTTCTCAGTTGATGTTTATTTTATGTGGTAAAATTTGATTTTGCGAAAAAATAACCAAAAGTAACTGGAAAAAACCTGATTGAAAAAAAAACAACATTTACTTTTAGAATGTCTATTTATGAGAAATGAAAAAGCGCGCCTTTTTTGAAAATTAATCGTTATTGTATTCGAATATATTAGTAATATATTATTAATATATTAGCACACAGCAAAAACTGAAATTCTTATTAAGAACTGAAATTCTCATTTTAAGTAATATTTTACTTGTTTTGAGCACAAA
>JANSTP010150336.1:0-12359 GCA_025330745.1 Cladonema radiatum | reverse complement strand
AACAATAGCAATGAATAGGTTTACCCTTTACTAGATATTTTTAGTGCTTAAAAAGGCCCGGTAAACTCTCATAGCTATCAATTAAACTCGAAACCTGTCTTAGATACTTCCGATAAGGACACTCTTGGTGTCACACTTCTGATACAAGTGTTCAAGTGACTTTCATAGCCACCAAAATTTAAATATTTTTGTTAAAAAAATATTCCTTTTGTGAAATGCTAAATTTTCAGGAACCGTTCAGCTTTTCACATTTTCCTCAATAGAGGCTTACCTACAATACCTTGCGCCTAAGAAATTAGCAATACAAATGATCTTATGGTTCTATAACTTTCAAACATCACTCCTACCTTGATACCTACCGTCGACAGTGATGGATTCATAGATAATGTGATAACAAGTTTTCCTTTAAAGCAGCTTATCTATAGTATCTAGGGTCACGAAACAAGGCAGAGCTTATATCCTTTTTGGTCTTCCTCTTCAGACACCCCCCCCCCCTTCTGATGCAATTTTAAGGGGTTTATTTTATAATAGCTTACCTCAAAAACCTACAAAAATGAAACTAGCCAGATAGATGGCATCAAGGATCATCAGATTTCGCGTTTTCCATTAAAGTAGTCTACCTAAAATACCTAATGCCATGATATTTGTCACCACTGATGTGCTTAGAGTCCTGAAAATTTTGATATTGACTCCTCCGCTGGGAACATCTGCCTACAATGATAACATCATAGATCGTATAAATTTATATTTTTCGTTGTAGTAACTCAACTATTATACCTTAGGAGCATGAAAATTGGCAGGACTGGTGTCCCTTGAGTCGTTTCTGTTCAGACCACCCGCTGACAAAAATGACGTCATAGACCACGTGGGTTTTTGTTTCCTATGAAACTAGCTTATTCATAACACCTAAGGCAATGAAATCTTGCAGGACTGATGCGCTTCGGACCATTCAACCTTTAACGCTCACCCCCTGCCTATACACCCTTCATTTTGGCATTGATGACACCATGTATCACGTAATCTCATGTTTTTTAATTAGTAAAGCTTATCAACCATACTTAGGGCCATGAAATTAAGGAGCATTAAAACCCTTGGTTTCTTGCAACGTTTGATGCTCTCCCCTACCCCAAGACCCCTAACTGTGAGTAATGACGTGAAGATACGTGATTTTACGTCTTCTCAAACAGTTGATTATCTACAAAACCTAGAGCCATGAAACTTAGCAGGACTAATGGACCTAATTTAGGCATATTTTTACCACATTAACCCTATTCCAACTGGGAGAAGCAAAATTCGCCCCTCCCTCCTGTAGTTTTTTTAGTATTACTCACAAACTACAAGAGTTTTCGCCATGAAATTTTGTGACTTTTAACAAAATTTATCTGGCCACATCTTCATTAAAAATTGTTTTTTCGACCACTCCCACTTTTACGATGGCAACGCCCTAATTACCGCCTGGTAGGCCAAATTTTGGGATCATTTTTGGGCAAAATCCAAATTTTGGGCCCAAAACGTTTTTAACTTCTAATGATGAAAGAGCACTTTTTTTTAGCAGAAAAATAAAGAAAACCGAATGTAAAAAGCTCTTGTGGTTCAACTTTTATGGCTTTCCAAAGTCAAAAACCTAAAAATGCCGATTTTTACCGACAAGTCGGCAAAAAGCGATGTTACGACGTCATATGATAAATATGGTTCCAAAGTGTTCGGAGTAAGTTGGTCTATTAGTGTGCCAACTTTCATTACTTTACGATAAGTGGTTCCTGAAATCTCGATGTGGGGCGAAATTCGCCCAACCCCCCAGTTCTGAGGAGATCCCAAAAAGCCCAGTTCTAATAGGGTTAAGTCAACATGTTTGGCAAATCCTAAGGAAATTTTTGGCCCATGTGGCTCTTGTTCTTTTTTTAGTTCGTTTGTATTATATGTTGACTACAAATTAATATTGTTATTGCTTTCTTATTCTTTAATGATGTTTGTTATTCTTAAATAGAAAACGTTGATTTATTTTTTAAACCGTACAGATAGCTTAAAATTTTCCCCTTTAGTGCTAGCATTCACACGCAACGCAAATTATTTATACCAGCTCAATGATTTTTATATTCTCCGTACTAGATTAGTGACTTCCATTGAAAATTTCCGTTAACGAGTGAGGCAAAATTATAGTTTGTCAAAAGTACTCTATAGTTGAAACGGAGTGAGGTTTTCAACGAATAACTCAACGACTTGATCAAACCAATGGTCAAAACTTTGACAGGTACTGGACTTTATGATTTTGAAAGTATATATAAAAAGGTTTTGTAAATGTATGATTAGGAGAATAAGATAAAAAGAGATTTTTCAAAAGTACTTTTCTGCCTCACTCCACGCACACGGACTTAGATATCTAGTACGTAGTGTATAAAAATGATTGTACCAGCTGTACTCAGCGTCGCATTGGCCTGCTAATGCAATCCCATCAAGGTATCGCTGCACGATACTTCGCAGACAAGTCAAGGCTTTAAAATCTTTAAGACCTGTTTTAGATTATGCTTACTAAGTTTGGTCAGGAAAGGGGAAGTATTGGTCTTGTGATCTTTATAAATGTTCGAGGGAGAGGAGCTCATAATAGACTCATAATAAAACCTTATAGTAACAAACCGTTAAAATTTGGTCCAAAGTATACAGAGCCATAGTACAAGTGAAGTTATAGAAAATTTACTCCATTTCAATTATTCCCTGTTTTCCATCCGGAGAGGTTCATACGGAAATCGTCAGGAGCATTGGAGTGGTTTCTTCTCGAACTTTTTTAACGTTTCCTGATTGGTTGCCTTTTCAAGTGTTGTGAACCAATGAGAATCTTTTATTTCACTCTTTTATTTCCGAGTAAGGCATGCTAACTTCCATAAAACGAGCGTTACGCTAAGCAAACTATATATAGATAGATGTTGCTCAGTTGAGGAGCCTAATGTCATAATTTGCACTCATCGAAATTTTTATGTCAAGAAGTGACTTTTGGAGTATTTTTAAGGTTGGGTTATTGAGTCATCTAAACGTAAATCCAGGTTGGATAATCCTACTCCATCTAAGTACAAACACTTAAGTTTAAAAAGCCTTTTTTCTTTTACTCGCTTTTTCATAAGAACAATAATATAAGAAGATGAGCCTCCTTAGGACAGGACACAGATTTTTGATTGGAGAGACCATATGTTCAGTATTAGAGGAGGTCCCACCATGAATTTTGAATTTTGGATACTCTAGACTGGCTAAAACCAGCCTTTTTTGATTTAACATGATCTGTTTACAGGTGTTTACATAAGCTATGAGAAACAGTTTAGCATCATCTTAAGCCAATTTTTCTTGATAAAAGTATATTTTTGTTTCGAAACACAAAGAGATCAAAACACAATGTCCCCAGATGTGTAAAATTAGGATGGGTATGAGGTTATTCCGCCGCAAAATCCAGCCAATTTTATTAAACAGTCATCATTTGGAAGTGTTTTGCTGGAAAGCAGATTGAGTTGTCAACTCCTTTTTACTGCTTAAAAATTATGATTGGTTAACAAATTATGTATTATCGTGGCCCTTGGCCTCAGAGCTTAGCAAAAATTTAGAGTCAATATTTTCGGAAAGCATACATTTCAGCCTTTTTTCGCCCAAAAAAGTATGAACAACCAGGCTCAGGTCCGATATGACTGTTTCTTATAAAAAACAGGTATTAAAATTGAAATTTTTTACATTGGTTATAGAGATATTAATTACGAGTCTTCTATATTTTTACCTATTTGTTAACTGACCAGATTCAACATGCTTCATATAAGCATTTTTTTATAGTGATGATGTTTAATGGTGAAGAATGATTGAAAGATATTTTGCTATTTTTTGGGCTACTTTAGTGAAAGCTTTTCGTCCCTGATTGAATCAAGTAGAAAAAAGCTATTTTGAAAGTTCAACTGCTTTTAGTTAAACATGAACTTGAAAAAAATTCATGGCATAATAAAAGTCAACAAGAAAGCAACTAAAAAATTTATTAACTTAACAAAGAAAACTGCTCCCTTTTTCTATCAAAATAACCAAAATTAGAGAGCTTAATTAGGAGTAAGAACAATTTTTGTTGTTTCATAGTTGTTTAATATATTCCTATCATAAGATAATACCCTAATACTAAAAAACTTCGAAAAATAAAAACATCTTTAAACATTAATAGATTCTTACAATATATAAATAAATAATGACTAAATATTATTTGCCATTATTAACATTATTCATCATTATAGCTATTTTCAATCAATACGAATAAATAATGTTCAAAGATCTTTTAAAAAAACAGCCCATCAGCACACACTGTCCGCGATGATCTGCTGCAGGAGTGCATTGTATTTGATAAAAGTCACAAACAAATTTTATTAAGCAAATTTAAATAAGTTTGCAGCATTTTTTGTTACCGGTTTTATTTTTCTCTTTCTTTTCAACCGAAATTACTGTTCCATTTTTGAGTCGTCTAGGCTTTGTTGATCCACAAGGTCTAGGGGTACATTTTGTCTTAGTTTTTGATTTGGCACCAGCTGCCGTCATTGTTGTAAGTTGCGGTGTTGGTAAGCTATTTGAAACCTAAAGAGAAAATAAACAATAATGCCTTCATCAAACATATTGAGGATACCTACAACAATAGATATATCGGTGTTAATACAAGGATTTAGAACTTTGTATTTATGAAAAAATGCTTCTGACGGCAAACTACTGCCAAACTGTTATGATAACTATGATAAAAAAGTTATTTCAAGTTTTTTCGTAAAGTATTGATAAAGTACATATTATAAGTGTTAGAAATTTTTACAAAAGAACAAAATTTAGATCTGAAATATCAACTATGGCTAGTTGAGAGTATTAAGAATTATAGAAGAACTTTATTCAATTAGCAACTAGTTATTCAGTTTTTGCCATAATACAATCTACAATTTCTTAAGAAAAGTAACCTTAATTTCCAAAGCTGTGGAAAGACTATATACATGGCCCTATGGGGCAAATTTCATAAATTACACCCCTGTCTCAGTGGCCTGGTGAAGATGCTCCAGCTCACTGGGTAAGCCAAATTTTTTTTCCGGTTCACTGGGAAGGCCATATTCTTGGAAAAACTCACCGGGAAAGGCAAAACTCCTGAAAACCTTACCGGGAAAGCACTAAACTGATTTTTTTAAAAAATTTGATTTTTTTAATCAAGTTTAATATTTTAACAAGATAGTTGTTTTTATATTACACACTTTAATCTATATTATTAAAAAAAAACAATACATTGTTTTGTTTTTATGAATATTCTATTAAAAGTTTGTAATTTATTTTCAACTTGCTTATAAAAAGATTTTTAAAGGTTGTAAATCTCACCAGGAAGTCAAAAATTTTTCAAACTTCGCCGGAAAACTTTATTGAAACTGTCCGTGTTAAATAAAATGGTCACCTGGAAACCAGAAAATAGGATCAAATGTGCCCAGGAAACTCACCGGGTAGGATCTCACCGGGTCACTGAGACAGGGGCGTTAAATTCGAAAGCTCTTATCCTTCATTTTGTGTCTCACCAATAGGTCTCTTATTTAAAATGAATTACTGATGAGTAAACGCAGTCTGTGTCTATTATTTTATTAACATTACGGTTTGTATTCGAGAGCAGTTTGAAGAGAAAAGTAGCCTTTATCCGAGAAAACACTTTATGAATTGGCAAAGGCTAGTAAGAACTTCTGTTATACGGTAAAAGTGTAGTTCTGCCAGCTATTATATTTGATGTAAATCTCGCTTATTTTGCAGATACAAAAACAACCTGCAATGATATAAAAAATATTAGCACGTTACGTTCAGTTCCCAACTTTCCTTTCAAAATAAGGGAAACATAATGGCCTCCTGCAATTTCCTCGTTTTCAATATAACATAGTCAAAAGAATGTGTCACATTCACTTTATTTTTTAGGTCCGTGAAAACAATCGACATTTTACAAATATATTTAATATTTTAAGTAATTTATCTAAATTGTTAACATCAAGGTTCAGAATTTGTTCCAATTTTCGATTTGTGTAAAAACCAATCAAAAAGGGTTAAGGCACTTGTAATTACTGCAGCTCTGAGCATACAACCAAACTACTACTGCTAATAAAAGTTGAAATTGAGATTTGAAAATGTTACTTAACATTGTTTATAAACATTTCTGCAAATTGAGTAAATATTTTCAAGGAATGTCAACACTCAAAAGCAAAATAACATTATTGCGAAATCGCTTGGAAGGCTTGGATTTACTACTCATGAGTTATATACACGATGACGTCAAATCAGATGCTGGCTACCAGATTAGATGACGATGACGCTTAAGGCAGATTTCTGGTAAAGCGGAATTGATTATTTCATTAGCAAAGTTATGAAATAATGTCACTAGCTGCTGCTATAAAAACTCAGTAAAATATCTATTTTTTTTTCTGGAAATGTTTTGCGGTGAAAAATAAATAAATGAATTATTAAATAAATAATTAAAAAATGATGGTAATAGTACGGAGAAAAATTTTTATTAATATTCTTAGAATGTTCTTAATTCGAAGTCAGAGTTTTTCAACTACATGGTTGTTGGCAATAAATCAAAAGGAAATCGACTCAATAAGACTTTTATAAAAAGGTATACCAACAAAAGCACTGGGACTGCAAGATCGTAAGCTACCACCTACGTAATAGCTTAAGCTGATACATTATCAAAAAACTTTCATATCCCACGTTGTTTATAATCAATTTTCATATTTTTTCTAAAATTTCCGAATAACAATTTTTTCGTATTTTAATAAATTTTAATATTTCTTTAAATATATACACTTTTTGACTTGATTAGAGTTCCACGCCTTTTGAATTGATATAATTGAACGTAGCTTGAAAAAGAGAATAATAATAATAATAATAATAATGAAAAATAAATAAATAAATAAATATATAAATAAACAAAATAACTAATATTTACCACCAAACGAACTAACAGTTACCTGGCTAAACCATAGAGCTAAGCCTAAAGTCAAAACCTAGCATTGATTGCTAAAATTGTTTATTTGATTCAGCTAACCTCCTTATCATAGCGAATTATAAGGTCTTTTACGGTACTTTATTTAAAATATTTCCGGTGCAGTATATCACTATTTCACAGCTTTTGAAACAACTTCAATTATCCCCCCATCTGGACCTCTCTTTTAAAGGGTTAAAAGAGGAACTAAAAGAAATCCTCAAACATGGGGGTTAGAAATAAATAAATAAATAAATAAATACGTAACAAATAAAAACAATAATGTTCACAGCTATAACAACGATATATATTTGCAAAACATCAAAGATAATAACAAGAATTAAAAAAGAAAACTCACCCATATAGAATCTGATATTATCAAAGCAATAACTAGCAATACGTAAAAGTATTTAGCATTCATTGTCATAGATTTTTAAATTAAAGTGAGAATAGGTGCCAGGTAGCAGGTAGCAAATTACTATTTTGAAACAACTTCAATTATCCCCCCATCTGGACCTCTCTTAAAAGAGGAACTAAAAGAAATCCTCAAACAAGGAGGTTAAAAATAAATAAATAAATAAATAAATACGTAACAAATAAAAACAATAACATTTCCGACATTGACAAAAATTACGTTCACCAACTCTGAGGTAATTTTCCATGAGGAAAAAACCTTTTTGCTAAGACAATACCATGTGATTTATCGGCAAACTTTTTTTATCAACCGGATCTTGGTAAACATGTGACTTGTGGTGTAAACAATAAGTGTTTGTAAGTTGCGTCTAAAAGGAGGTTGATCGTCTTCGACCTTCGAAGTAGCAGCTTTAGGAGTGTCAAGAGGCTGCATCCATTTAACCTTCAGACAAAGAAAATATCATGATCTTTCAGATGAATCTAAAATTTCAAACCATATATTTTCTCCTGGAGAAAAACCTCTGTTTCAAGAGATGACTAGCGCTGTCGGAAGCGGTAAATAAAAGGCTTGCCTCTTCTGAAGAAGATATTGTCAATTGACTTTTTGTTAAGACGACATCCATATTTTTTAAATTTTTGAGGCTTTGCAATTGAGATTGTCAATTTTTTTCATTGAATTTGACTTAATTAGCTTCGTTGAATCCGGAGGGGGGGGAGAGGCTGCCAGGAGGCACTGAATTGAATTAAGTTGCTTTGCCGTTGTTAATTGACTTTATTTTTCTCTTTTGATAATGCATTTTGAAGTTTTTTTAGAGCAAATTTCCTACGTTTCTTAAATTTTTTAATCATTATTTGCAAAGTAATAATTATACGTTTTTATTTTTGTTTACAAATTTAGAAGAATCTATTAGGTAGGGATAAATTCAGATTGGGTAGTTTCTTTAACGCAAAAAGGGGGAGAAATGTTGACTCGATTAATGCAACTTCGGCCGATAATTTCGGCCAAAGACTCAAAAAATTAAAGCATTTTCTTTAGCAACTCTCCACCTCCATAAAATGGTTAAAATAACTTGTTTCCCAAGTGCAGTATCCGAAATAAGCTACGTTTTCTATGACTCATTGACGGATTACCATTATCAAATTTGTTTTTAAGTTGGAATTAGAACAGAAAATTGAATATCAAACATGCGTCATTCGTATAACACGTTAGTTTGTTTGGTTTCTTCGGCAAATTGATATATAGGCAGCCTTAGGAGGATTAGTGGACATAATAAGACGAATTACATTAAAGCACTTATGATTTTATGTTTATGCCGTCATAAAACGTCAGACGCTACACAAACACATTCCTGACTGATTTGTTCATGAAATCCAATCTTTTTAACAAGTAACAGTAAATCCATTTTCACTTGTAATATCAAACAGTTCTCTTATTGGATTTCGATGACTAAATTCAGAAGCAGTTAAAGATAAATTTTTTGCAAGCTTTGTCCATAGAGTTAGTATGATGAACCTATTAATTCCATGACTTTGTCTTCGCGTCACTTAAGCATCAGAGTAAGCAGGCGTAATACCAAATAAAACACAGACCGAGTAATGAAGCCATTCTTTTTCAGATTTTCCAGAAATAAGAAAAACGAACATATACGTTTTTATCAATGTTGGTTCTTCCTATTTCTAGCATATCTGGAAAAGAATGGCTTCGTTACTCGGTCTAAGTTTTATTTTATATTACTTTAAAATTTTAGCTGGATGTCTAGGCAAAATTTGCATAGAATTTTAACCTAACGCATTTCATCAAAATCTCTATGTCACAAAACCTGAATATTTTCGACCTTAGTTATCGGAACGTAACCCCAGGTTTAATGTTCCTACCTCATCTAAGTATAGAAGTTTAATGCAGAATGCATTTCATTTAACTAAAATTAGCATTTTATTAAATTTAACACACTCGACCCCCCGTCTTAAAGAACTTGAAATTTTACTATCGATTTCTCATCTTCTCCACATAATTCTAATTGTGACGGGAGCTTAAATTGAGATAATTATGCAGAGTGGCAGTCATGCCAATTTAGCGAGTTCCTCAGGCCTTTGGCATGAAATTTATATTACTGCTGCATTTTCTGTTATTCCAATCTATAAAGTTTAGACTCTAGGGAATGTTCCCAAACACTTTTCATAAGAGCTTTCGAATCTTGAATTTACCTTTCTTGATAATAAAGTTTGCACGATTAGTTGAGGCTTAATGTTTTGAAAACTACTTTGATTGCTGATATTTGAGATGTTTACATCTAAGTACCCCCTTTTGAAATCGAACCGCCCCCTTTTCAATGATACCCCCCCTTTCCTTCACCCCTCTTGGCCCATTTTTGGAAGAGTTGTACAGCCCTCTTTATGAGGGGGGAGTCAAGCTATGGCCATATGCGTACAACACCAAGAACTCGCGCTGCGAGAAGAGGGGGCGCAAAAAAGTCCTTTGCTCTCCCTGGGGAAATTTTGCCACGCCACCAGGGCCAATGCAAAAACTTTCTTCAATAATGAAGCTTATCAAGGTGTTGAAGTCTTACAGTGCCGTAAAAAACCTGTTAATTTTAGATTTTTGAACGAATGATTACTTTAGTGACTTTGGTCGATAAATCAAACTATTTTGTTAGTGCTTTTTTGTAAATTTTTGAATGAATGAATAGCCATCCCTTGTTGAAATTCTAATTTGAAATAAATTCTTAAATTAAACAAACGTTAAATTCTCAAAGTTATGTCAAAATGTATTTTTGAACCAATAAGCATGGCTTGCATACAATAAGCAATCAAGATTTACGTCAGAAGGTACAAAAAGATATTTTTAAAGATAAAAACGTCACATTTGATGCAAAAGCACGAAAAGTTCCTTAAATGGTTGAAAACAGAATTCTTCTAAAGCTGGTTTCGAACATTGATAGTAGACAAAGCTAAAAAGTTTTAAGAAGTTTCGAAAATAAATCAATATACTCAAAACAACTTTGGGATTAAGTTTTAAGTAGTTTCGTAAATATCATAATTAAGTCTCCAAACGGTTTTGTACCTAAAAAAGCTCTTACTGAGTGTTTTTTTTTCATGATGAGTAAATGCTTGTTGTTTGCCATCAATCAGTAGGCGGGGACGAGAAAGACAAGTCCAAACGGAATAAACAAACAAAAGGAAAACGGAATTAAATGATATTACAGGGCCAACGGCGACTGACGTTGCAAGAATAGTGATGCTATCCGGTGATAAAAATGTGAAATAGCTAAAAATGCACCAACACATCTTCTCTTTCTTTGCATCAATGTTATTTAATCCGGTAAAGTGAATGTTGGCTGGTTTGACAAAAAAAGAAGAAATTACGTCTTGGAGAACAAATTCTATAAACCAGTTTGCTAATTAACGACTTTTTATTTTCCGGTTTTAATGATGGTAAAACTGTTTTTAATTTCCGCAATGTAAAAATTGCTATATGGCACATTTATCCAATTCAAGGAATTGATCTTAATAATGGGCTCATAAAAGAAAGTTGCATACTTGTTTCCAAGTATAGCTTTTGCTCTCACAAATCTTGAATTAACATGATCATATGAAGTACATGCTCTATATAGCCTAAATGAAAGGCCAGGTACAAGAGACCATTTAAATTGTATTGAGGCTACAGTTAGTTCATAATCAAGCCTGTGTCAACGTCTTTTGTATAATTTTTGCTCGAGTCGTACATTATTTGCAAATACACATTCTTACTTTCTCAGAGAAACTGACATAAGGATGATTTTTTCTTCGAGCATGACATATGTTTTTTAGAGTTTGATCGAAGTTTCTGACAGTTTTTGGAGAAATAATTTTTTTATCGAAAATTCGCAAACAAGTTTTTAATATTATTGTCAGATCTTTTTAGAGAAGCTATTTTTAGAGAAACTTACATCAAACAGAGAAAAACAAGTTAAGCTTCTAGGAGAGTAAACAAGTTAAGATTCTTGGTGTTTGTTTAGACAAACATCTAAAATTTAACTAACATATCATTGACATTTGAGTTAAAGCTACCAGAAAACTAATTATCCTCTCTAGGATGCGTAGTTATCTTTCTCCAATAAAGCGTAGGATGCTTTTCAAATCCTTTTTTGAATCTCGGTTCAAGTATTGTCCCTTAGTCTGGATGTTTTGCAGCAAGAAACGTAACAATAGGTTTAACCGGTTCATGAGCGTGCGTTAAGATTGGTTTCTAATGATTATATTAGCTCTTTTGATGAACTCTTAGAAAAAGATAATTCCTTGTCAATGCATGATCAAAATATACATCGTTTAATCTCTCGTCTGGTGATTTGAAAGATCATTTTAGGTTTCAAAATGAGAGCAAAACTAATTTATATATTCCTAATGTAAACACTGAGTATAAAGGAAAGGATTCAATGAGATACTTTGGACCAATTGTTTGAAATTCTCTCCCTATGATTATTAAGAGTGCCCCTTCCGTGGAAGCTTTTGCAAACAGAATAAAATTGTGGAAACTAGATTGGAAGTGTAGATTATGTAAAACCATTAAACTGATGTTGTAGGATATGGCCCGAAAATTTTTTTCCTTTTGTGTATTTCCTCATTTCATTCTCTTATATTTTATATTTGTATTTATATTAAAAGAGCATGATACAATCATGATTGGACAAAACAACATATCACATATCCTAGACGTTAAAATACCTAAAGAAGCCAATAGACTGTAAGGAAAAGTAAAAACAAATTTTTTAGACCATATAAATAACATATTAGTAGTAGGAAAGTACCGGTTCTGGCGCAGCATGCCGAAGGTGAGTTGTGAGTTAGGCATGCCCGACCCCCCGCTGCGCTTCTACCGGCCCGATTCCCGCCAAAACGTGTGAATGAAAAGAAATGCCTCAAGAACCAATCAGAACGCTTTATTTTTCTAACGGACCAATCAGAATGCAGTAGG
>JANSTP010150225.1:0-12360 GCA_025330745.1 Cladonema radiatum | reverse complement strand
TTCTTAGCCACGCCAATAAATAGAAAAGCTTGAGTAGACTTTACCCAAACTTGTAATTTTGGCTAAGTTAATAGCCAAGTCTATTTGATAAGTGTTTTCCAAAATGAGAAGAATTTAGATAAAGCTTGCTATGAAATTATATGAACTGATTGTATTGCTGAATACAATATGAATAGCAAGAACAGGTTGTCAATATAATTTGTTCCCAATCAGGGGCGCACACGGGTGTACATACACAAAAACTTTCGAGAAAACTTTTGGACTCCGAACTTCATGATTGCTACAAAGAATTTTTGACAAAGGTGAAAACAAACTCTCACTTTCGTGAGAGAATAAAAAGATCTCTCCCTTATCTGCTACATAAATTTGTTTTCACAAGTGAGGTCAGTGCCTTTTCTAGGCCTATAATGCGTCCGAGGAATGGACGCTGCCTTGCCTTATTTTCTATATATTTTTGCCTTTTTTGGCTAAAAAGTTGCCAAAAACTTGGGTTTAGATCAGTTTTATAACCTGAATGGTGCCCTTTATGTAGACATCAGACGCTTCCCTGACTTTCTAAAAAAGACCTTGGAGGTAATGCTTACTTCTTGTTTACCTGCTTGTTCAATGACTTCAAAGGTCTAAAAAGTGGGGTTTTCACAACTAATATAATGCTCTTTTCTTGTTTTTTACTCTAAACAGCAAAGATAAAGGGTTTTTAATAATGCTCATTTCTAGAATATATATGGTTCAAACTTGTTCATACTTTGAGTATTTCTTTTTTTTTCATTAAAAGAGACGAAGTAAAACATTTTCTATCTTCTATGTAGGAGGACCACATTACAAAAACTAGAAATGTTTATTTAAAAAAAATATCTAAATGAATAGCCAGTAGTCAGGGCCCTTATGTATTCCCGTTCAAGTTGGTATGTTACAAGCAAACCTTTGATTGGAATTTGTTACTTGGGTCCTGAATTTTGGAAAATTTGATGGTGTCCATTTTGATGACGTCACAGTACGAGAATAACAACGTCATCAAATTTTTAGGGCATCAAAAAAAAATTTTCCAATTTTTTAAAAATTTTTATTTCATTGCTTAGAACTCTTTGGGTGGAACAAAAAATGTGAAAACGCCATATGACGAAATTGACGCTGAGTTGAAATATTACAAAGAAAAGAATGAATAAAATCAGGACCAGCAATTTACTGACCATGATTTAATATGCCGTAGCTCAGGTTCGTTAAATGAAAAAGCGACCAAATTTGGTGCACAAAACTTGTGAATAAGGAGAAACTATTTAAAGGAAAAATAGAATCAAGTTGTCATAAAGATTTTTGGGAACTCGGCCCAAAGCCCCTGTTATGACATCATCATTTAACCTCGGTATAGCAATTTTCATGAATAACTGAAAATATTAGCTATTGTTTTAATACAAATTAGTTGCATCTGGACTTTCCTCATCTAACTTGATGAAATACTTTTTGAATGAGTCAGTAACATCATTTCGATGTCACAGTGACGTATATATGAGGTCATACCCGTCATTACGCCAACGGAACTGTAAATACCAATTTTCAGCGTTTTTGATGACATCGTCACTTTAAGAGGGGGTCATAAGCCACTAATGCCATTTAAATTTGTATAATATATTAATGCATATAGAGAATCAATTAAGTAGGGACAGGTTGCCCAAAAATCTGACCACACTACGACGACACAACTACCTCATCATAACGTCATGTGGTCCACCAAGCGTTTTATTCCTACTCAGGTTAAAATCAAGTTTTTAATTAAGCAAAATGTACAAACGAAAGTGACTTGAATTTTTCATAGTGTGTCTAAAATTTAGTTCTGCAACGTTTTTTAAAAAAAGTTCACCCCATACTGAACCCTTGCTCTAACCACAACCCCTATTTTGGACATGGCTGTAGAAATTTTTGAACAGTTAAAATCTGTTTTAATGATAAATGAACTGCTAAAAGTCACCTTATAGTGAAGCTTCTCAGGGTGGAAGATCATGAATAGACAAATGTATGTTGACGTCATGACACCAGCAACGTGAAAATGACGAGATTTCTTGCGGATAACTACATTTCGCAAATCTGCATTTTGATTATGTTATCACTTTCTCATGTGACAATGTCATCCTCAACGATCGCATTTGAGTAGAAATTGATAATTACTACCTCCGTGTGGAGTTTCATTCAAATGTAAGCATTATAATGTGAGAACCAGCTTTTGATCAATTTAGCAGTTTTCGATGTCCCATGTTATGTACAAGTGAGTTGAAATACGACAAACCTTGATATTTTTCGAAAAGAACCTGCTATTAGCTTAAACTTTTGACTAGTTAGTTGTCTCAAATATTCTGGTGGTTTCCCGGAAAAGTAGCCAAAAAAGGCCAAATAACGTCGGTTTTCAATGTTTTTGATGACATCATCATGTAGAGACTAAAGTTTTGGGGTCATTGTAATTCTTTTTTGAAACTTCACATAATGTTTTAAATTCGAGGTAAGTCTCATTGAATTCTGTTTAAAATTTGCAATTCAAAGAAGGGAGGTGGGGGAGTAATTTTACGACCTCCTCATCCCTGTTATATTTTTCAAATGGAAGAGAGAATTGAGTTGTTTGCTTGTTAAAATCTGAATGTATTGTTTCTTAATTGACTTTACAATATATAGTGTTATAATGAAGTTCCCTATGGGAGTTGCGCACGTGACTAGATGGTAGGATGAAAGGAAGTATTTGAGATGAGTGATGATGTAATGATATGACGTAATGTAAGATGGCGGAGTGGATATGATGGAGGTGAGGTGAGTATGGAACAATCCCTAACCATCTAACTAAAAAAGGCCCAAAACCTGTAGAGGGTTCTCCCCCAAATGCATTTTTTAAACTCACCAATTTCCAGCAAAATCAAATAGAGGTTAAATGTAACGCATCATATAACGGTTTGAAAACTATGAATGTTGACGCCTTAGGCCATGTGATGACTAGGTGTTGACATCATCGAAAATGTCAAAAATGGTGCTTTTTGTCCAATTTTGGTCCCCTTCACACGAGTAGACAAATAAAGTACGTATGTCCCAATTTGATTAGGTGATCAAAGAAATTTACTTCCCTTCTGGATTCCTTAAAATGCCTTTGTACTGCTCTGTAACTATATCTAGTTATATGAGTTTTGTATAGAACTTTAAACTTCAGTAGTTACCCACACTTTACCTCTGTAGCTACACTTCAAAATGGGTGTTCTTTATCATTTGATTATTGTTATTTTTTTTTTTTTTTTACTGTCTATTATTTACAATAATGTAATTTTTATGGTAGTGCAAAAGAAGTTCCAGAAATCTTAGAGGATACAGATTTAGACTGGATCTAAATGGAATAGACAGCGTATTTCTATTTTTACTAAGTCGAATAACTGCATAATGTTCTTTACAGCAAAATCCTCCCTCTATCAGTAAAACACCAAACTTTATCGTTTCGTCTATAAAAAGTAGCTCGAAATAGTCGTTTTATAGTACTGGAAATCCAGATTAAATCTTGTAGTTACAGTATTTATTGAAAATTGAAGAACTATCTTGAGAATTCTATTATCCTGAGAAGTTTCAAGCAAAGCAATGTCACCATGTCACAATAACTCATTTACCTTATCAGCCTTTGGGTGGTAATTTTTTAGAAATTTAGAGAAAAAGATGAAGTTTTTAAGATTTTTTGCCTGATTTTTTATTCTGACTTTAACTAATGGTCATATAATTTTGCTTTTTACAATAAAAGACATGGTAATCTATGCAAAAAATGGAAATTAATTGAGTTTTTGGAAAAATCAAGCTTCTCAAATTCTAGCCTAATATTTCACAGAACTTTGCTGCCACCAATTATTTTCCCTTGAAGAAAAAATTTAATTTTACAAAACATGTATTTTAACATTAAAAAAATTCGGGACTATACCAGCCAAAAATCCCTAGAAACTTAACCCCTTTTTTTGAAAAAATAACCATTTTGGCCCATATTACGCCAGCCCTTTTCATGCCAGCCCTTTTAACGCTGCTCAGCCAAAACTAACGCTATTTAGGGCCAGCGTAAAAAGGGCCGATAATGTAAAAGAAACAATAAAAGTAGTATGGCTTGAGAGAGGAATGGTTGAGTAAAAGTTCTTTGCAAATAATCCACAAATAAACTTAAAACATAAAGTTTGGTAACTAGGTTTTCGTCTACTTTCCTGGCTTTTTTAGGAATTGGAATGTTCCAGGATGCCGTCCTCCATCCACTATGTCATATTTCATTACAGAATTTTATCTGTTAGCCAACTTCTACAGTCAATACTTTATGCTTAACCATATCTTGGATGGGCTTTTTGATGGTTGTTAGATGGATAATGGGGGACGGTAAAAATTAACCCCTTCCTCCACCCCCCTTGTTAAAATATGTTATATGCAGCGAAATGAATATAAAGTACTTAAAGCACTTTCCTAAAACTATAAGATATAGCTCCATAAGTCACAAGATCACGTGTTGACGTCATCAAATATACCCCAAAATCGCCATACGTTCAAACTTTCAAGGGTTAATATTTACCACCACGTTGCAGAGAAACTTCTTAATTGATTCAGATGATATCTTTTGGTCCCAAAAAGCTATATGAACTTTTCAAAAAAACATTTTTCGACTCAAATATTTTAAAATTTGGGCCAAAATTTTCCAAGGAATCATTTTGCTAGAAATTTATAAATATAAAAATGGATCCAACTTTGTATATTCTTTATGAACTGCCATAAAAATGCACACACTTGTGTATGTTGATGACTTAAACAGATTAAAATTGTATTAGCAGCTTATGACCCGCTCTAAAAGTGATGACGTCATCAAAAACGCTGAAAATCGAAATTTACAGTTCTGTCGGCATGTTGACGGCTATGACATCATATTTTCATCATTGTGATGTCGCATGACGTCACTGACTCATTCAAAAAGTATTTCACCAAGTTAGCTGAGGAAAGTCAAGATACAACTAATTTGTATTAAAACAATAGCTAATATTTTCAGTGTAAAATTAATATTTAGTATTTAGCAACTTGAGATATTTAGCAGTCAAGATTGGGGGTATTTTTTTCCATACACTAGATGACATCACAAGTTCTTCAACATTTTAGGGAAATTCCCGAAGTGACAAATCTTTAAACTCAAATATCTCAAGAACAAAAAGTTGAATTGACATGAAATAAAAAGTGATGTTCATAATTTTGTCTCCCCTTTCATATGAACCCAACTTATATTTTCACCTTGGAATCCCTTTAACTTTCCGTCTTTTTAACCCTTGAAATATACAATATATTTCTATTTCTTTCCGAAGGAAATTCTGATAAATATAACTATATGATATTTTTTGCTAATGGAAGAATTTCTATTTAAGAATTTGATAACAACTCATTACTTTATTAATGAAAAAGAAACCATTCTAAAGCTTGCATACTAAAGAAAGAAAAAAGTAGTGAAATATTTTTTCATTTCAAAACTGATGAACAAGCTATGATGAACAACAAAATTAGTGAATTGTATTCCCACATTATACTGAGACGAACTAAAGCTACTGCTTTTGTGGCCATATTTTAGGGATCACTGAGTAATAGTCCCCTTGTTTTGAGCTGACAACAAATTCTTTTAATAAAAATTGTATTTTTACTCTCTAGATAATTATGCAAGACAAGTTTAAAATCATTTCAGTCATTTCAAAAATTGTAAGTGCACTAAAAGATGTGACAATAACTGAATTGAAGTGATCTAACAATAATTTATATAATTTTTCCATGGACAACCAAAATCCCAAATTAATCCTAATTTAGTTGTCCGAATAGACAAGTGCTAGAAAAATTAGGTTCCACCACAGCAAGCCATGACAAACAGAAATCTGCATGAAACTAATTTTCTCATTTCCCATGATAAAAAAGTCATTTCTGAAAAAAATGTGAACTTACAAGAAAGAAAAACCTCAGGTTTATATATTTAATCAATCAGTCAATAGTGCAATACTAAAGTTTGGCACATAGAAATCTGCAAGAAACAAATTTCTCATTTTCCATGATAAAAAAAGTCATTTTAGAAAAATATGTGAACTTACAAAAACCTGAAACCTTTCGCACTCCCCTTCACATCTTCTATTTTCTTCAATAATAATTCTCCTTTCCACATTTGAAGAATATCATTTTTTGCATCATGTTTACAATCAAAAAACTCGACACGGTTTATTTGTCTCCATTTCTGAACGGTTTTGAAATCTATGAAGTCATCTTTTTGTTTCTTTGAAACTTGTTTCTTAAAAAAACTGAATTTTTTAGTTTGTGGATTACTGATCACTACATGTAGATTTGAAGTAGCTCTGGAAAAACATTCAATATTGCGATATTTCAAATATTTCTTTCCAAGAGGTAGTAAAACAATGAAATTGGAAAACTCGTATCCACAAACACTTGAATAATTTGTTATTAATATTTGCCAACTTGAATCAGGTCTTATGAAAACTTTTATATCGTCTGTCCATTTGCTAAGATAGAAGTTTTGCAAATAACTGCAAGCAACATTTCCATGATTCTCCTCGAAATAACATATCACATATCTATTTGTTTCCTATACATCCTCAAGTACAAATGATAAATTTTGCACATAAATTATCAACATGTTTGCAATAACTGAATGTTCTTTCTGAGAACGAACACAATAAACTTTTACAGGAGAAACACTGACACTATGGCCAATAACATCAGTTTGATGGTAAGCATATTTCAATTCGATGTTTTTCTTTTCATCTGATTCTACTTCTAGACCATACTCTTTGTCTACTATTTTGCCATCAGATCCAAAATTTCCAACATGGTTTACAGACACTGATGTTGATTCAAATATTTCCAAGTAGATTTTATGAACTCAGAAATTTCAAGAGAACATCGCAAAGAAAATGAAAGATCAAAACATGAAAAACCAGTTCTCTCTTTCAATAACTCATATTGATAGCCAATATCTAATTCTTCAGATGTTTTGTTCTGTATTACATGTTCTTCCATAGACTGTATACTAATAACAATGTAAGAATTGTTGTAGTGCTCTAGTAAATTTTCAAGCTGTGATATTTCATGTTTGGTTATACATGATCCATCAAATTCATCAATGAAAAGATGAACTGTCTTTTCTTTCCAAACCTTACAAATATGATTCAAAACAAGAGACAACTTTGGAACAACTTTATGATTAAGCTGTAACAGACTGTCAGTGCTACCAAAAATCAAATTTCAAGAAGAAAGTCTTTCTTTATACTGTTCCATAAATAAGCCATATTTCGAGTAAGGATCATTGCAGAGCAAATAAACTATATCTGTTTCATCAATAATATTAAAAATGTTTTCAAATTTTTTTAAAAAGACCAAACTTTTTCCCGAACCATAAGATCCTCTTAGTAAAATATGTTTTTCTTTTGAATGCAATACTTGATATTGAGTTGGAGTCAAAAGAACAAGCTTTTTAAGCTCATCCATTTGATCATCTCAACAATTTGAAAATGATGGTAAAGTACAACTTTCTAAAGCCTCATATGTTATCATATCTTTTTTCATATTTTTGAAAATATTATCTCCAAGCTTAGTTGAATTGTCTTGAATTTTCTTCTTAACTTTATTATACCACAATAAAAACTTATCATAGCTTGCAAAGTTCTTCTCATCAACATAAAACTGATTATGAATACACACTTTACAGTATTCTATAGATTCACTTTCAGAATATGTAATTACATTGATTTGAGCTAAGTTGCAATGTTTTAATTCTTTATGTAATAAGTTTGCTGCTTCAATGTTTCGTGTTGATTGTTGCAAAGCTGTCACAAATCCTGAAGTATCTTTTCTGATATATAGCACTATATTATCAGTTGGAAATATACAGAAATAATGCTCATCAAAAATGTTTCGGGGAAACAAACCACTCTTGAACAAAGAAACATGTTTAATGAAATGGTATCCCTTAACAGCAAATCCTTTGAAATCAAAGGTTTCAAGATGTGTATTCAGGGTTCTCAATACTGGGCAGGAATGATCAGTTGAGTCAACAAAATTAATAACTTTTAAATCTTTTAACATATCAAAAGTATCAACATATCGTTTTTGTGTTTGCACCCATTCTGTCAGTTCTTGATAATCAACAAACTGATATTCTGCAGAACCAACTGGAACTGCAATTCGCCGATTCTTTTTAATCTGATCAACTTTGTTGGAATCTTTCCAATAAAACGGATGCCCAATATATGTAATATAGTCTTTGTTATAACCATGTGCTAAAAAAATTGAAATGAGTCAAAAACACTATATACCAAGACGGAAAATGACAAAAAACATTAAAATTGAATTTTGGTTAGATTAATCCAAAACCTATTTTCTATCTGTTGGGTTTAATAAGTAGTCAAAGTTGCTTTCACATAGACAGATTTGGTAAATGTTTTGAAGGTATGCTTCTTCTGAGAAGAAGTTATACTTATTCAATTACAGAAAAAAGTTCCTTAAAAAATTTGCTTCACTTTTTGCTTTATTTGATCTTTTCAAAAAGAGAAAAAACGTCAAATATTCATATAAACAAAAAACAATTTCTAGCAATTTCAAGAGCATATAACTCTAGACGTGGAATGAATTTCCATACAAACCTTTAATTGACCTTTGAAATATTATACAGCCATATCTTACAGAAATGAATATCTTATCTCTAATTACCCATCGTACCATAATGAAGATCTTAAACAAATTGCATTTAACATAATCCAAATCTGGAAACAAATGAAAAAATAAATGTAGACAATTTAGTTTGATTTGTACCTCCAGTACTTGATTGTTGATTCAATAAATCAAAAAATGTCATTTCCATTTCACTGATTACTGCTTTCCCATCATTAAATTGGTTTAAAAATTCCCGCCAAAAACTCCAGGATGTACTTGGCTCAGATGGTTCAGAAAACTTTTTCAAAATTTCAAGGTTTCGATGTTCAATCATTTGAGCATTTTCTTCTACTTGGCTGATTTCAGCTTCTTTCAAATTAAGAATTCGTCCAAACAGTTTCCATTCGCAAATTCGGCATGCAACTTCCTTGACAACTGTAATAAAAATATTTAATAATTTAATAACTTTAATAGTATTTATTAGCATTAAATAGCTTTAATAGTATTTTAAAATAAAATAAATTTTTCACCAAATTCAAGCAAGGAAAAGATTTTGTTTAAATTTGCACAATAAATTTCTCAATACAGGAAATTCTAATGGAGTTTTTAAATAACTCACAATTATAGCATTCTGAAAAACATTTTCTGGAATTTCAGTAAAACGAAAATGGGTATAGCAGGCTCACCATCTATTTCTGATGCATTTGAATCTTCTCTTGCAATATCACCAGATAATATTTTTCCCACTAAAAGTAAACGTTTTAAAATAATTTCTGATTAATTAGAAGTACATAGACAAAGCCTAGCACCAACACTGCTTCATCACGAAAAAGCAATATACAATTTTCGAAAGCTAAAACTTTATTGATGATCAGGAATTTTGATCCTAATCAAATACTAGTCAAATCTACACTGGAAAATCTTTATTGTTTTTAACAGGTGTCTGTCTTATGGCAGTCACGTGAAAATTCTGTGCCTAATTTTACAAGGTTTCCATGGTTTTTAACAATATTTAAGGATAATTAACTTTATACATTAATCCTCAGTTGGTATTAGACCCAGCTAACAACAAAAATTCATGATTTTTTTCTCTATAGCTGTCTTTCAGAGGTCATATCTAATTTGGAACCTATAATAAACTATGGCCGCTCACTGAGTTGGAGAGGTGATTGTCTCACAGAGGGTCATTTGTATGTAAAACTCTGGTTGTATTAGTTTAGCCATTCCTATTAACACTTTGGGATCCAGCCATTTTTATACTTTACAGTAACTAAAAACTAGCCATTTTTCGAGAATTTTCTTTTTGCTATAAGAAAAAGAGTGTCTTTAAATTAAGCAAATGAAGTCAATTTTTTGACATTTCTATAAGCACAGCAAAGGGCTTTTATCACCTGGGATCTGATACTAGCCATCGAATTTGCGGTGTGGGTATACTGCCGGTACAGGCCAAAAAGAGGGGTCTAAAATTACAGTTTGAATAAATACAGGTTGTTATTCTGCTGATTTAAATTTTTCTATATTTGCAAAGAAAATTTGAATTTCAATATGAAAAAAGTTTGATACATTTTTTATGTTTTGACTACAGTGGAATCCATCAATCAAATTGAATTTCGAAACATTAAACCTCTATCACAATCGAAATGTGAGTGCATGAGCCATATTTATAAAGATTATACAAGATTTTATTTAATAATTGGTGAAGAAAGACTATTTTTTTAAAGGAAAAAGAAAAAAAAAAAGGACAAGATGAAACATTTCTACATCTGTATTAATATAACAAGTATAAGTTTCATCTAAGATAGAGAACGGCTGTGGTGTAAATCAAAAGAAAGTGTATTTTATCCACAAAAATCTTACTACACCTGTACCAGGAGGGCCCACACTATGGATTCAAGTCTGCTGGGGCCAAAAATAGTGCTGGGGCATGTTTCCTATTTGATTTCTTGATTAATTAATGCATCATCGTTATTTGTATAAAATATAATAAAATCATGTCACTTACACTACCACATAATACAGACTATTTTATAAATTAATTACTTCCTTTAATTTTGAAATCTTGAAAAAGTGATGGGGCCACGAACCCCGCTTTTAGCACGTGCCGCATTGTACATCCATTCATCTATTTTATCATACTCTGTCCACAAGCATTTTTACAAGGTATTTAAACTTTTAAATTTAAACTTTTAAACTTTCTTTTTTTATAACTTTTAAGTTTTTGGTGAAAATAACTCTCCGACCTACTTAGTATTACACTCAAACAAGAGTCTTGTATCATTCTTATTTTTGTTCCAAAAGGCTTCTAAGGCTAGAAATTGAATTAGTAGTGTCTAACTCTGTGAAAAAGCGATCAAAACTTGTAAAATCTGGCTCCTTTTTACAGATTCACAGCTACAGAGCCTAGAAAGCAATACCCCCTAATCTAGGCCTGGTCCGGGACCAGTATAAAGTTTTGCTGTGTTTCTAGAATATTGTTCAATTCTTGATTTCGAAGGCTATCACCATGGAAAAGGGATAAATCGTTCAACCATGATATATGGATCTTTATACTGTATCTATTTGCTAAAAGTTGCTCTATTTGTAAGATTATTCTTAAAGTTCTAATTCAAGCTGCATTGAAGAATGTTGTGATGCTTTTATATGAGTGGTTTTGCAGTAATGCTTCAAATAAATGCCCCCTCCAATAAATGCCTCCCTAAGATATAATTTTTGCACATAACACCTCCCTCAAATAGATGCCTATCTAAGACATAATCTTTGCAATTAACGCATCCCTCTAATAGATGCCTTCTTGACAAAAGGCCCCTCTCAGAGGGAAGTTTATTCAAAATAGATTTCTTTACTACCTTATCTAAAAATCAGACATTAAAGTTTTTTTCAAAGCCAGTACATTTTCGTATACATTGAAACAAAAATGCATACAAATAAAGAATCAGCCAGTATGGATTAATTTTATTCAAAACAATTCTTCTTTTTTAATAAATCTAAATATGGATTACCATATCAACAATAAAATGAGTACAACTTTATAGAATAACTAAACTAAAATCTCATCTAAATAAACCTCCTCAGAGTTATGATATGATCACATTATGTTTTCATACAAAAGAAAGAAAGAGAAGAGAAAAACAGCTATCACCAATGAACAAATTTTCTTTAGATATTACATATCATTTTAATAAGTTACTTCAGGAGACCAAGTAAGGCTATAAGGAGACTTTGAATAATTAAAATATGACTGAAAGATATTTTAAACAAATCATAATCGCAAAGTATTCATGAATGAATGAATGAATTCAAACGTTAGTGAATAATAATATAAAAATTGTGAAGACGAATAAACATAAGGAGTCTTTTGTACATATTCATACAGACAATTTTTTCATGCACCTTTGCTTATAGTACAAAGATGATCCTACTTTTGTATGTTTATTTTTTGAGGTTTGAAAATTGCAGCTTATTTCCCTTTTTGGGAAAATATGCCAATAAAAGCCAACATTTTCATATTGATGTTTGGTGTCTGTCCTGGCTCCTTCAAGTGATATTTGCTGTTGGCTTTTCAGTGGTGTAAAATTGTAAAGGAGAAAACACACCTCCATTGGCTAAAAGTTAACATCACTATTATTATAAGCGTAACGTCAGATTTTTTTCGTTAAACTTTCTAAACTTAAATTTTGAGTTCCGTTTAGT
>JANSTP010150114.1:0-12361 GCA_025330745.1 Cladonema radiatum | reverse complement strand
AAAAAAAAAAAAAAAAAAAAAAAAAAAAAAAAAAAAAAAAACTTAATAATCTACAGTAGTATAAACCAGAGCAGGTAATGCAAAATGGGGTCATACAGACCAAATTTCCTGGAAGGAGAGTATAAAAGCATAAAAGTGCAAGATAGTATGGGTACAGCATAAAGACAAATACAGAAAGAGGAAGGGAAATCGCACCTGATACTAGTAATTCAAGCAGAAAAGATAGAAGATATACTACAACATGTTCCAAATATGGACAATAATTGACACCATATAGAAAATTACACTAGCTAGAAAGATGTCTTCCTTTAACCTACTTCATCCAGAAAAAGATTTTGTGTCCCTCTTAGTCTTTTGGAAAAAAAAAAAAAAAAAAAAAAAATTACTGCAGCTTGTGATGAAAATTTGTCATAAAATTAAACTGTAACCATTTTATTGAATAAAAAATTTCTTTTCTCGCCCATTACTAATGTTGCTTTTGCAAAGCCCCATTAGAGAATTGGTGGGTCATTTTTGATGAATTATTTTTGGGTTTTGGGTGAAATCCAATGTTAATGCAAAGTACTTTATTTCAGTAGTAACATTGAGTAACATAGTGGCTAATTGAGGGTTTGATGTTGAAAGGATAAATTTACAACATAATGTCTTTGTCATAAAATTGTGATGTTTTCAAAAATTGATTTTAGTAAATAATTATTCACACAAATTTAGTTTATCATGGTGTGTGAAAATGCAATGTCATATCTGTCTATTATTCACTTCACTTCGAATTTTTATGTTCACTAAAATATTAGATTCCATAAATGATGCCGCATATTGGCAGTCTGCATTATCACAGACATGCCGCAATATTAATAGTTCCATCTTTTCTCAAGATAGGTAGTAGGAATTTTGACGAACAAGATTTAATAAAGTCATTTTTGTACTAGATAAGACCAGATAAGTTAGTGCTTCAAAGAAATACACATAATAACTTAACTAGTTTCATAAGATTGAAATCATGGCATATCGAATAACATCTCTGTAATGTTATACACCTTGGTTAGAATCAATGAGTAGGTACGACAAATAGTAGGTCTTGTGTAAAAAATTTGAATGAAAATTTAGAAGGCAAGCTCATAGTTCCGAATAAGGCAAAACTTCAATACTACCATCTAATCATTAAAACTGCTATGACTTACCGAATCCGATGTGAAGTATAACTTGTAATTAGTGACATACAATGTGCCATTATTGATGCCAGTGTATGGGCAAAGGTATTTGATGTCTGTGGCTAAATGTTAAAGACAAAAAATCAATTAAAAGAAGAAAAATTTAAATGAATTAAAAAATACATGCAAACTGTGTTGAATGGCCTTTCTTTCTGTACATGGTTGTGAACATTTTTTACAATTGATAGCAGCTTGTCCAGAGACACTTTTCTTAAATCAATGATATATCCGAATATATGTTTTATGAATCTGTGGTATCAGGTAACTATGAATTTTTGAAATATAAGACAGGTTGGGCAATGCAACTTAAACACATTATGCATATAACTATTTGTTACCTGACCAAGTGGCCACTTGAAAATCCTGCAATGTGATTGATTCAGTTTGACATCACAGTGGGCGGGCAATATTCCTCAGTATTGTCCGCTGCCAATAGCAACATCAAGGGATGTAAAAATTTCGAATATTGAAACATTTTCATGAACATTTTCAACGTGCGCTGGAATAGACTTTTCTTTTTGATCTTTTTTAATTTTAACTTCATGAATTTCTGCTGACTTTAAGTAAGGTTCAGGTAATAATCGATAAGTAACTGTTCACAGGGTGTTAGCTAGAAAGATTTTGCAAAGTCCGTTTGCTGGGGATTGGGAAAAATATATCAGGTGAATAAAATGCCTCCCACCATTGTTGGGTGGTGAAAAAAGTTTTGTGTTCTCAAATGCCCAAAATAGCTATTTGACTATTTTAAAATCCTAGGGCAGTCTTTTCAAAGCACAAGATTCTAGTTAAACACTGAAGTTTGAAAACAAATAGAAAAAAGAAAATTGCAAAACTAACAAAAAATACATTTAAATTGTTTCCGAAAGCCTTATTTTACAAAGATAAGAAAAAGATTAAACATTAAAAACACTACATAATATCAAGACATGTTACAATATCATGACAAAATTGTCACGCATGAAAAAAATCTTTTCATTTACAATCTTCGAGAAATATAATGGTCATTTTGTTTTGAGAAAAAAATAATGCTCTGAAAGGTTTTTTCATAGAAAATAAAATAAATTTTTTGTGTGGAAAAGCTTCTTTTTGTAATGCAAAAATTGTCAATTGGGAAAAAATATTTTGATCTCTATTGGGAACAGGCCGTTTACCGGTCTCTATTTACGCTAGCTAACACCCGGTTCATTTTGGGCAATACCAGCAAATATTGACCGCCGTTAAATTATATTGCCCTCACAAGCTCCAGCCATACTTTCAGGTCCGTTAATATTTTCCAGTATTGCCCTCATGAACAGTTATTAAAGAGCCAGTATTCACAAGTGAAATGCAAGTTATCTGCTGTTGACTAAATTATTAACTAGAGGTAATTGACATCTAAAGCACTAATTTTTCAAACTTTGTGCTTCGACAAGTAAGTTAAAAAGACTCAATGAAAAATGTTCTCATAAAACAAAAGTTTTATGTCTTTGGAAAATGTTTATAAATAGCTGATCACTTAAATGTCTATAAAAGATGTAATTACGATAACTGTCCACGCTAATTGGTAGCTTGAGGCAGCATAAATATTGACAAATATATAAGTCACATTGCCTCATCAACACTTCAAATTAGAAAGAGTATTCATATTTTGCCATAGTAATTTCTACAATTTTGTGTGGATTCATCTTCTGGCCTCTAATAGCCTCTATTAGCCTCTGTCAAATGAGAAGGGTGAGTAACGACTCTTGAGCCTGAATAAGTAGTCTTCTATTGAAAGTATTGTTTTAGTAGCTTATATCTCTATAAAACACTAACAGACATAATGACATAAAATGTTTCTCTTTAGATTAACTTTTTGTATCTTTATGCTGTTAAATCCATTTACTAACATTTTGTTGACTATACAGTATACTTAAATGAAAGTATATAACCTGTGCATATTATTTTTTCACCACCAACCAACTGGATTTCCCGTTCATTGGTGCTTGATGGAGTTCCAGGTTCATCATCATAGCTCTATTAACAAAAAGTGTATAATGTGTCACAAAAAAACTTTAATACTTTATACCATTAAAACAAATTTAACTTTTAAAAGTTCCAATAATTTAACTAAATTCCTTGTTTCAAAACAAAGACATTGCCCATATATTGTTTCTAAGCAATAAAAAGCAGAAACATACGGCAAAAACTCCTAAAATGACCACCTCTTCAGGCCTAAACTTAACCGTTGGTCATCGGTCATTGATCGACTGTGAGAAAGTTTTGACCGACAACAAAGAATTTCCTTAGGCCATTATGTCCGACATTAAATTGGTGATTTTTCTTTGGAATTCGCTGCCTTATTGGCCATGACCAACGGTGAGCAAGAAGTTGTAGGACAAAATGACTGACAGCTGGAATATAAGAAGATCACCAAAGACCAATTTTTTATAGTACCAAGAGTGGTTGTTTTTTACAAGCTTCACTGCAACTTGTTCCATCCCAAATTCCATCTCAGTTAAAAAAGCATCTTGATGACTACACCAGACAATCAGTAAATTAGACCTCATACTCACATTAGAAGGTTTGGAGTTGAGAATGGGAACTTAAATAGCTTAAGACTTTCTTCAAAAACAAGTAAACAATACTAATTCTGCAACCAGTGATGTAAAAAATTATATCATAACATAATCTTTTTGATGCAAGTAACTGCAACAGCTATTCTGCCATTACAAGCCATTAACAGTGGATGATTATCTAAATATTGGAACTTTAGATTAAATGCCCTAAATTTTTATTAAAAGAATATTTCTGAAAGAAAATTGGTATAGAACCTATCCCCAAAAATATTTAAGGATTCACCTTACACAGAGGAAACTACTCAATCAATACTCTGGAGTTTAGATGTATGCTGAACTGACCAAGTAAGAAAAGCAAGTGACAACCTTTGAACATGTAAAAATATGAGTATTTCATGGCTTCCTAGTTTCGATACAAATATCTAGATAAATATGCTATAAAAAACTGTCATTTTTCTTGGTTTAGATTCTGTCTTTTTTTATTTTTTATTATTTTTTTTTTATTTTTGATCTATTTGTTAATTAAGCAATGTCAACTTTTAGACAATTTTTGCAATCAAAATAATAATGAAAAAGAATAACAATATAAGGAAAATAATTTTACACTTTACTGACTAGAATTTCACTAGTACTATTATTAACTTCGCTTAATGAAATCGCCTTTGTAAAAACTTTTCATAATACTTCCAATATGCCCCTATAGGGAGTTCAAAAAAACTATCTGGAAATTCTAAACAACAAAATTCAAAAACAATATAAAAACACTCTAGAAACGTTTGTTTGAGCATGGAGGACTGACTTAGCATGGATGATTAGAAATTCTTTGTTTATGATAAAAAACAGGTGTGCAAATTTGATTTTTTTTCCTTTAATTATTTACTTTAGTATTTCTTTTTATTATTTTAAGTCATGTCTAGACATGAGAATAAATATAAATGATCATCTCCTAGCACATAAGTAACATGGTGCATCAAATATTATTTCTAATAAAAAAAAGAAATTTAAATAAAAGTTAAAGTAAAATTAGTTAAATAAAAATTAATTTATCTTTCATAAAAAGCGAAAGCCATATTTTTTCATTATATTTATTATTTCTTCTTCTATTTGTGAATGATTTTTTTCACATGGAAAACCAAAACACTTTGATCGTCATGACTTTATTTGCCTTATTTCAGACTTTGAGAACTGTCAAAATGTTCTTTATGCAAACATTAGAATACCCAATCACCTGGCAGTCATTTAGGAACACTCAAGCTCTTCATTGGTAGTGACGATGTATATCGCGGATTGGGATCTTCGGCTGGCCTCTCTTTTGAGGGGTCGCACTGGTTCATAGCTAACATTCAGGTGACTTCCAATTTGAGCATCATACATTGAATAATGACACAGCTAATGGTATAGCTCTTCAACTATATCTTGAACGTTAGCATATACCAAGAGTATTGTCTATATTACACATTTTGGCATATTTCCCCTCTGAGCAAAAAAACTTTTACTAAACTGAAGTGGTAGTCGAAGTTAGCTTAAAAAAACAGATGTTTTCCGAATAGTTCTCTGAATATAAAACAAAAAGTTATTTAAGTTGTAAAATAACCCTACTTCTCCAAAACATGCCCCTCAATATCAAAACGGAAGACTACATGAGCCTTACAAGATTTTTTTTTCTTAAACATTGTCATTTCAAACATACACAAAATTTTTGTTTGAGTACACTTCCGTACTTTTGATTTAAAAGAAATCCACGTTAATGGATAGCTCTTAAAGGTAATGTATGCTTCAGAAAAATATTGTCTCAATCATTTCAAATAAGCATGGTAAGGCATAATTTAATAAGGAAATTTCTTACATATGCTTATCAAGGCCAGACGCAGCACTTTCATTTCTTTCCATACCTAACGTGGCGAATTTTTTTTGGTTCGCCTTTGAAAATAATTTATTATGTGAATAATCATTGATGATGTCATCGCGTTCCTTTTTTAAAGCACTTTGTAAAACATGTGTAAAACACTTATGTTACTTCACGCAATTAACAAAACAGTAATTGTCTATTGTTTTATGTTTCAACTTTTTCTCTGTCATAATATTTTACAAATTAATTACAATGCTATAGTAGAATTTGGAACGCGATGACGTCACTGATTCACAGTGTTTTTTCAAAATATTTTTTCGGCAAGGCAATCGACAAGAATGGCAAACAGCCAATTTGAGAAAAATTAAATTGAGAGTTTCGGTCCTTTATGGAAGATTTATCACTTTTTATGTTGATATTGTTTTTTTACAATGCAAAAGAAAGTTAATTTTTGTTTCTTTTTGAGAAGCGTGCATTACCTTTAAACTTGATTTCCGCCACACTGTATGACATTAATTTTCTTTTTTCACCAAGGAAAATGAAGTAAAAAAACTATTCAATATTTACAATGATTGAAGAACATAAAAACTCAAATTTTATCAATGAAATATTTTCAAATGATTACAGAGACAATCATTTATCTCCATTATAAAGTAGTTCTTTAGACACGCTAATACTCCCAAAAATTCACATGAAGACAAGTTTACTCTTGAGTTAATTTATCAACTGATTTCTCCAGTCCCTTTTTTAGACCCTTAATGCGTCCGAATATCGGACCCTTCCCTGCCTCTTAAGACTATATTTTTTGCCCTTTTAAATCAGAAAAGGTGAAAAAAGTTTATTTTAGTGTGCTTTTCTAAATATTTGGTACCTTTTTCATAGAAACCTGACGCTGCCCTAATTTTCTAGAATAGGCCCTGTTCTCACATGTTTCATCTCAGATGTAAACAAACTAATCTAAAACCTTGTTTGACTGCAAAACCAAACATAACCCTAAAGAAAAATGATTCTTATTAACAACTTATTTTCACAAATATTTGAAGTTTTAATAAACATAATGCTATACCTACCATGTTAGAGTTTAAGTTTAAGAACTCAGCAATGCATGCATACTTTTGGTGAAAGTAAAAAATGAGTTATTACAGTGATGTCCATTCATTGAGTAGCAAATAAAACCATTGAACATTTCTTAATTCATAACACACTATGATATTAAAATAAAATGAAAAACAAAAAAGTCTTTTTAGACAAACTTAATTGCCTATACAAAATATGGGTTTTTAATAAAATAGTTCACTTACAAACATATTCTAATTTTACTTCCTGGTTGGGAACAAACTATTATAATTTTGTCTGTTTTTGATAGAGTGATTTGGGAACCCTACATAACTGATAAATAAGTATTCTTATTTTTAAAAAAATATTTAAATCTTCTAAAAAATAATTTATCTAAATAAAAAAATCTTTAGAAAAAACATTTTTTCATGAGACTACATGCTTTGTTACTTGAAAATTACTAGGGGAGTGGTCAAGACTTCTTTTGCATGAGCTAAGGAGAGTCATTTACCCATTCTTTCTTAAAATTCTGGAAAAGCTCGATGGAAAGTAAATAGGTGGGAAAAATGGAACCCACTATGGCTAGCAGAAAAGAAAATTTTGCAATCTAATTGTCTATTTTGGATATACATAGCATATCCTTGTAAGACTTTTGAACAGAATTACTCAGTCAATTTAGTATCACTAAAATTACATAAAAGACAAATAATAGATGTCTTTTTTTCTTTACACAAACTCAAAATGTTGAGAAAGTTATTACAAAGTTAAAGCATCAAAACCATAAATTTATCATAGCAAGAAAAAATACAAATATCTAAATGAAAATATTGAAGTTTCTCCAAGATGAAGATTATCTTTATTCCGCAATTGAAACTAAATTTGAAAATTATGAAAATTCCATAAATCTGGATATTTCTGAAATATGAATTCTTGATTTGAGCATTTTTCTGTCATTTTTCCATGATTTATGTGAACGCTTTTCACGTTCTTGCAATCTGAGGAAAGAGATTGTAAATGCAGCTAAATGTTGCTAGGGAGAGTTTGAAGTGTTTGAATCACTTCCTTCAAATGACAAAGACTCAATTAAAAAACTTTCACCAAGCAGATATCACTTTTCCTATTTTGCTGAATAAAAAAAAAACAAAAAACAAAAACATTTTGTTCCTTTTCTCATAAAGTTGTCCCAGAAGTGAAATGAATCAAAGAGATTGCAAATGAAAAAAAAAAAAAAAAAAATCAATCTTTGCCAATAAAATTCATAGTTGGAAGAGAGATCCATCTCCCCTTTCAAATCGATCCCCCCTTTTCTGAACTATCCCCCCTTTTTGGATTAATTTAAAACCCTGCCGGCCCCCTTACTTTCGAAAAAAATTTGATTATCTAACAAAAGGGTAATTTAATATTAAAACCTGTGAGAGTATAGTAAACTGCTATGCTAAGATCTTTATTCCAAAAATTCTTGTTAAATAATTTTAAAAACAGCTAAAGTAAACAAATTATTCTTCGCAAAAAGGTCATTCACCCCCTTTCAATAAGTGATCCCCTCTTTCTTAACTGAATCTCTAATTTGGAAAGTCCATCCCCCCTTTATGAAAGGGGGTGGTTCAACTATGTTATATGCAGTGTACACGCTGTTATCTTATTGTTGTTGTGGCTGTAGCTCCAACACCATGAGTTAATACAGATAACTATTGAAAAGGTCAATTTTGTTATTGTTCATTAGCTGTCGTTACAGGTTATGATGATGAATAAATGATATAGAATTCATCATCCATAATACAGCGATCCATGGGGATTTAATGATTGGTATCATTTGGAATCAAATATAATTGTTTGTCTAGTGTAAGGTGCCCGGGGCAAATATTGTTTGTTAGATATATCTAATGATGTCGTAGTGACAGTGAACAACTGACGATAACATCACAGGGACAATAATACTCTTCATACATTGTTACAAACCAGATACTGACACACGAGAAATCTGACTGTTACAAGTATTTACAGGTACAGATATTATATTCATACTTACTATATTCAATTTTTCAAATTTTGCTATTTGCACCCAAATTACTTCTGTCCAAATTAAGGTTTGTTACATGAAACAATGAAGTTTCATTGGGTCATTGGATAGAGTCTTGGCAGCTATATTCGAATCAAATTTATCCATACCGGATGAGGAATTAGGAATGAGCAGGGCATGTTACATTTAAATTTTTTTCTAATTTGGGCACATTTTTTGTGTGCCCAAAATCGGTATACCGAGTGCCCCCCGAAAAAAAAATTATGGGTTGAATGAATACATCTTCAAGCATAAAATTTTTATTTTCCTCCATTCACAATTCAAAACGAAAATTAACGAGTACATACTAATATTTGCTGTGTATATTTATATTTATTTGATATTTACCATGCTGACAATGTGATCTCTCTTAATCGCCCTGAATTGCTCCGTGAGTACCATGCTTAAGAGTTTCTATTTTGTGATCATGCTGACTGCCATGCCCTTCCAGTGAATATGAAGAAATATCTTTCTCAAATAATGCTTCGTAAAAGCCTCAAAAAGTCTAAAGGGCAAAGTTATCACAACTGATATAACACTAATTTTTAGTTTATCTGCTTCGTTTATGACTTTAATAATTTAAACGAAAACTTGAGTAACACTTATTTCTTGTTTACCTGCTTCATACATTTCTTCAAAACTGTAAAAGGCAAAGTTTTCACAACTTATATAATATTGCTTCATATATATGCTTCGAATGTGGCTTGAAAACCCTGAATCGCAAACTTATCATGGTTTTCAAAACATTTATCTCTGTAATTATTTGTAACTCTGTAGTTGTATTTGTAACTCTGTAACTCTGTAACTAAGTAACTCTGTAGTTAGATATAGTTATTAATTTAATCATGACTTCAATAATATTTATTTCCTACATATTTACTTCATTTACTCTAAACAGCCATGATATAATCCTCTCTAATATTGTTCATTTCTAAAACGTTTAAGGTTTAGTTACACAACATTAATAATATTTATATCTTTATACATCTATCTGCTGTTTTCATAAAATAAAAGATGAAATAACAGATAGCAATATTCTTTTTATCTTTATAGATAAAAAGCTCACATTGAAAAGTTAAGTGATATCTAATTGAATTTTTATTTGCATAGCACACATGCTATTACAAAAACAACTTCTAAAAGTTCCTTCTGTTCTGGTATGGTAAATTTTACGTACTTCTGATATTTCGTTTTATACATAATAAAGAGACTTTGTTCTTTTTTCTTTTCGGAAATGATGAACAAAGTATGACAAACAACAAAGAAAAAGGCTCTGCCTCTGGTCTTTGGGGTTCATTAGTTAAATCGAATTCTCTGAGCTCAACCAAAGGTACCACTTTTGCCGCTAGTGTTAAAGGTTCATTGGGTACGCATCTCCTTGTTCTAATCCACTAACAAAATATGTTATATTTTTCTGATAATTAATAAGCTTTTTTTCCTGTTTCTGTTTTTTTCTGTCTGTCTGCATGCAAATACTTTGTTAGTCATTCCTGAACCTTTTTTTTATTTTTTCGTGGACATACCAAGAAGCAGATATGACTAAATATACGCATGATAATAGTTTTGTTTTTAGATGATCAATAGTCTTAATTTCAAAATTATTAACCTTAGAGGACCAATCCCAGACTATTACGGGAACGAGGGTATGCCCCTTGTCAGCTATAGTAAACTGCCCAAGGCGGCCGCTAGAGGCCCCACTAAAAAAAATTGAATGCTCTTTGCAATGAGACCAAAATCAATCTCCGGGATGCTTTATTTCAAAAGATGCAGCATGTTAAAACTGAAACTAATTGCCTGGCAGAAAATCACATTTCTAAAAATGGCTGGGGCGGTAAAGTAGACTTTCTCTATCTTGAAATAGTGAAGGACTAAGATTTTTGACACAAAATATGGAAATTTTGACATTAGAGCAAGATTAACCACTGATTTTGTTTGAGGTAGAGGTGTATTCAACATAGAGACTATAAGAGAATTCACTGAACTTAGCAAGGAAGTTTTATTGGAGCTTTTAGGGAAATATCTTTTGTATCTTGGATATCACTATTATAATTTTTATTGGATATCCATTTTTTTTAAAACAATGATAACATAATTAAGCATTTATTGTTAAAAACTTTAATATTAGATATCTCAAGAAAGATTCCTCAATTCTATGAAAAGATTCTTCAATGATAATATAGTTCCTTTCAATTGAACCAATTTTCAAAAATATAAATTTTATTTAAGACATTGCCTATAAAAATATACCAACATTTTTTTCTAGAAATGTAAAATAACAGCCACAAAATAGTTCCATTTTCATGAAATGAAAATACTGACAATCAACTTTAAACAACTTACATCATGGCTTGTTTCTTCCGCAGCATCATCGGTAAATCCACTCATGTCAATCTAATCATTATTTTTAATGTAACAATATAAATTTATTTCTAAAAAACAATAATAAATATGGAATAACTGAATAGTTAACAGAATTACTGGAAGAAAAGTCTGAATATATTCTTCAATAAAAACATTCCTCTTATAAGAAGATGCAAAAAAGAAAACAAACAAACAAAAAAAACAACAGCAAAAAAAAAAAAAAAAAAAGACTAGGTCAAAATTGCGACAAAGGCAAATTCTGAGTAAAACCCATGGCTTCCTGCTCTTATAGTCGATTAGTACAACTTGCTACAAAAATTCAACTTTCTATAAAATTTCTACTTGGTGTGTTAAAAGTTGTCCTTTGTGCTACTGTTAATTGCCGTAAAGGCAGTCAAATACATTCCATCAATTATCAAGCAGACTAAGAAACAGAGTTAATATTCAGATCCTTTAAAGGAAGAAAATTTCGTGGAAGTAAATTTTGCAATTTCTGGGCAAAATCACAAAATTTGGTTCCCGCAAAAGTTTATTCCTGCAAAATTTTCCCATAGTGATCATTCGCGAAAATTTATTCCCAAGAAAAAAGTATTATGTCAATAGCGAACACTTATTTCTATGGAAACTTTTCTATATAAAGACAGACAGGTTTTTTTATTGATTTTATAACTATGCTGCAAAAAATACAGCAACTTTAGTCTATTACATAAGACCAAGAAAGTTTGAGTACACTTTTTTTTCAATAAAATCTCTTGATTCGAAAAAGTTAATTCCTGCAAAATATTTCAAACAAGGTCTTTCGTGAGAGTTTATTCTCGCAAAATATTTTAAACAGTGCTGTTCGCAAAAGTTAAATCCTAAAATTTTGCATTTTTTTCTGCTTGAGTAATTTCAGCTTTCTTTCTTCCACAAAATTTTCTTCCATTAAAGTAATACAAAACTTTTAAACACATATAAAAACAATCACACCATGTTAGACATTTTTAGTAATTTGGCAAGAAAAAAAAGCTGTATTATAGCTTTGATAAGGATATATAAGAAATTTTCCTAGCAAATGCCCTCTTCTGATGCTTGTTTGGAATTATTGAAAAAATATTTTTCTGAAGTGTGCATTACCTTTAAAATGCCTGCTTGGTCACTATAAAGACAATATAAGTTTTCAATTTTTTTTATTATAGTTGCAGCACCCCATACCTCACCTCCTGCTAACAACTTAATTTATTTTATGGAGATATTGTAAGATTTAGCAAAAAAATCAAAAAACAAAATCAGTTGCTGCAATGAAATG
>JANSTP010150003.1:0-12363 GCA_025330745.1 Cladonema radiatum | reverse complement strand
TCGTATTCAGGGTCAATAGCATAATACGCTATGTCTGCTGGATCATCACCTGTCCCACCCCAACCTAAGATATACCCTGGATGCACTCGAATCTTTGGAGTAGGGAAGGCATTATTTCCTGAAAAATAGAAAAACATGTAGTGAAAAACTTGCATAATAGAGCAATATCAAATATCAGAGTAATAAATGAGAACAAATAATCAAGCATCACGCCAAATTATGAATAAATTCACAAACATCAAGAATGAATTGTAACTTCAAACATTCCAACATGAATGCCATGATTACAGAATCCTCTTACAAAATTTAGAAAAAAAAGGTTAATGCTTTAGATTAATCCTTTTGTTCTAATATCATTCAAAAGAGTCAAATATAAAATAATCCAAAAATTCTAAACTAAAACAATAAAAATCTTCCGCAAAAACACTCCATAAATCATTTCTGAAACAAAATTCAATAAAAATGTATTTGAACAAACAATTCCAGTTCCCTTTAAAAGTAATACTTTTGAAATGTGAGAACAAAAAATATATATATGTTAAAAATTTAATTAATTCAGAGTAATTCTTTTGAAGTTGAATTGGCTAAAACAAGAATAAGATCGAGCATTGTAATTAAACGCACCTAGTCTTGTAACATTCACGGTATAAGCATGAATGATATCAAAGTCGATTTCCACTTTGTCCATGGCTGGTGCATTGGCACATACATAATCACCTGGATCCCCAAATCGATTATTTTCCATGCAGAAAGTTGGCTTGTTTTCAGGGGCACAATAAGTAGACAGGTCTGAACATACATCAGGTTTCGACCCCTTGTCTATGCATTTCTTTTCGTAATTGTCATATTGTTTGTCAGGGCTGTAACAAGTAGGCTTCAGGACCTAAGAAGAAGCAATCCCAACCTCTTATTTTTAACACCAGCTTTTATAATTTAATTATCAGATCTTTTCCTGAAAGGTAAGTGATAGCTCTGGCACACTTCAACACACAATTAAAAGTGCTTGCAAACACTTTTGTCAGCTCCGTAAATCCATATTTTTGACCGATAAAAAAGAAAAAAAACTAAAGTTTCTGACAAAATTTAAAAAAAATTCCTCATCAATCAACCTACCATAAAAGTTAGTTCTCCTGTTCGAGTAACGTATGCCTCATATGCCCTTATATTTCCCTCAATGGTAAATTCATGATTAATATTAACAAAGGCGATATTAGTATCATGCGAATCCATGTATTCTTCATATCGATTTGTCTCCATGTTTCCACCGAAATGCATTACTGTTGATTCTAAATGTCATTCAGTTTATTCTAAGGGTTGATAACTTACAAAGATTTAACAAATCAAATATTTCTAAATATAGAAAGGGTTTAAAATCTCTTTAGAAACGACAAAAGTTTAACAAGTTTAACTTAATATTAATAATATTCAATCACATTTTGATAAAATGTTATTAAACCTGAAGCTCTTTCATAAGTTGTTTTTACGTCGGCTCCCATCTTCCAAACAACTTTGTCGAGATGAGTTCCTTCAACAGTAAAGTAACAACAGACTTCTTCATTTGTTCGGACTTCAACGGGACATTCCAACTTCGCTTCCATGGGTACATAAGCTTCCACAGTTACTTCCTCTGTACCAGCATCCCAAAATGCTTAAAAATATGTTCATTAATTTTTAAAGGTGCACTGTTATGGTAAAGTTTTTTCCTTAGATTCTCACCGCATATAGAGCTATTTCTTTTTGCTGAAGCCCTCTACCTTTTGAAATATACAAAAACACTTTTTGTCAATCATTATTTTTAGTCTAATAATGAATGAATTGTCGCGGTAAAAGACAAAAAAATTTAATTACGTCCATTATTTTTTTTTAAAAAAAATGCCATTCACTTTTGTTAGTGTTCAAATCATATTGCCAATAATCTTGTAAACAGACAGCTGTTGAGTATCGATAAATTATAATTTAACTTCACAAACAACAATTTTTTGTTTGAATTAAGTAAAACTTTTTCAGAACAATAGGTAAAGATTTTTGGCACATCAAGTATCAGTCATAGAATCACCTACTCCTCCAAAATGTTACAAAAAACCAACCTTGACAGTGCCTCTATAAAAAACACAAGGCAAAGAACGAAAGAAACTCAAAGAAACTCAAAAGAAACATTAAAATAACATAATTAATATAATACAAAACAACAAACTTTTAGCAATAATTCTATGTATAAAAATAATTATAAATGATAATGAAATGAATAAAGATCATAAATTAGAACTCTTTTTATCATTCATTATTTGTTTTCTGGTTACACTATTATGGTGCCTCTTTTTTGTTCTTTAAGATCAAACTTTGAAGTTATTTACTTGCTGTAAAGATTTGTTTCCATAAGCAAATTAGAACTAAAACATCCTGCTCCCCCCCCCCTCAACAAAATAATAATAGTAATAATAATAAAAAAAATGAAGAGCAGAATACCTGCCAATTCCATTTTTAGCTTTGTTTTTGGTCTTGTAAAAATTACGCTGGGATTGTATTTAGAGTGTATCTCTAAACGTTTGTCTTTGACAACACCATAACTTTTTGAATTCATAATATTCATACTGACAAGTTGTGGGGGTCCAAACATCTTGACTTTTTCAGTCGGTGACTTTGTCAGAATGGGCAATTTATTATCATAGGCTTTGTATACCTAAGGAACAATAAAAATACATACTATAGATAGCCATGCACACACATAAAAAAATTAAAATTTCTGAAGTTTTAAACACATTATTAAAAAATCGATATGAATATGAATGAACATGAATGAATGAACTTGTTTGTTTTGGTTTAAGTTGCTGGCCCTTTATTAAGTAATTTAATAATCTTTTATATTTACGTGAATTTGCAAGAATATTCATATTCATGTTATTTACATTTTTTCTCATCCTAAGTTGAGTTTTCCTTATTTAACGTCAACTGAGCTCAGGCACACCATCTGTTGACCTATATAAAAAGATGCCCTCGGGTCTTAGTGTACTTTGTGCTCCCAATTTTGACTACAACCCCTATTGACAGTTCCATTACTAAACAATCTGAGAGTGAGCCGCCTCAACCGTTTGAACCATTCCGAACCTATTACCAGCCTATATTAGTTTTTCAAAATTTCTACTTGAATTGAAGCAAATGAAACATTAAAAATGTTTTAGAGTACTTTGTGCCATTAAGGAGTTAGAAAAAGATTGAGCTTCACTTCCATTCCTATGTTCATTGAAAACATTTTTTAAAAGAAGAACATCAAAAGTGAAAGACAAATAAGTAAACTACCAATATAAGATAAGCAAAACAGAAACAGTAGCACCAACGTAATCAATATACTCGAAGACCAAACGCGTGTTGAAACAAGACAATAAAATGGAAGAAAACAAGGAATGAAAAGATATCTTGAAAACAAAACAGGGATACCAGTCTGCTGCAAGGAGGCGATACAATGAAACATAAGATCAGAAGAAAAATCAAGAATAACAAAGAGAAATTTTTAAGTTCGTTTTTTACCTTCAAGTTCAAAAAGTTTGGCAGCAGGTAATAATTTTAAGGATGAAACATAAACATATTTACACATCACATGGCAAAGAACATAATTGAAAAAAGAAAAACCCAAAATGATACAACCATCATACACTTTAAATGTTTTCGGCTATTGCAACTAACAATTTTTACTCAGTAAATACCCCAAAGAAATCAAAATGAAAAAAAAACCTTGTATGTGACCATGAAAAACACAAAAGAATAAACCCCTATGCAAAAGTAAAAGTAATACCAACCACTTACATTCATACAATGTTTATCATCTGTGCATCCGTCAATACCTGTTAGTTGACCACACCAACAAAAACTATCGTCATCAAGTCCAGCATTTTTGAATTTTTTCACAAGACAGTATGAAATACAATATCCAACTGTTAATTCTCCAGCAAAATGATCGAAAGTTCTTGTTATATTGTCATCACTCAATATCTTAAATGAATCGATTCTTTTAACTACCTGAAGTTGTGGTAATGTTTAAATTAATCTTTATACTTATTATTTGTCTTTATACAACAACAAAAATAAGAAATAACAAAAACCTGATAATCTCCATCAGACTCCACAGGTTCCGTGTCACAACTTGCCAAACCCTATAATAAAAAAATTGCACAAGAAACAACAAAAATAAAATTTCAGCTAACCCAGTTTTTAAATAATTATTCTTGAATCTTTTTCCTTTGATATTAAGTCCAGGGTGTAATAGTGGTGTGTGCCAAAAACCCACAATCAGAAAAGTGCAATATCAAGCAAAATTCGACCTGTATCGAATTTTCTGGTATTATTATTTGAATTTTCACTATCAAAATTTTACAATAGCCCCATCATCAAGCATCTATTATGGGAAAAAGCAAAGACTATACAAAAAGACAATAACACAGAAAGTGAGTCTGAATACTTATGGCGGAAAGAGCTAGTAAAAGTTTGAGTTCATGCTGTAAACCCATAACCATTATTGTTTTAAGTTTTTTTTAAAGCTGCGGAGAGTTTTTAGGGAGTTTTCTTCTCAATTTAACAGATCATTCCAAAGTTTCAGACATCCGAAAGAAATTGAAAATCTTTGAACTTTTGAGGTGTTCAAAGGTACTAAGCTTATCTCAGCATTTCTAGTAGCATAAGAATGTAAAAAATGATCCAAGTGCGAAGTGAGAATAGAAGGTGTCATTTGATATTGCATTTTTTATACATCAGTAATAAAACATTGAAAATATTCAGCTTAGGGTTTTAAGTTCCATCAAAAGAGACGCTGAAGGTGTTAGCCTATCTTTTATACTGATTATGCGAGCTGCATGTTTCTGCTTAACCAGTAATGATTTAGCTTAGTATGGCTAGTGCTTGCCAAAACAAAATTAGCATACAGGGTGGGCAGAAAAAAAGGTAACATTTTTTCATGTTGCATTTAAAGCTCAATCTTTTATATTTTCTTTAGTTTTTGCACCATAAACAAGTGTGGGAGATTTTCTTTGATTGGTATAGTTTGCTTGGAAGAACTTTCTCAATCTAAAATAATTTCAGAGGAAACTTGATTTGTTTATTCAAATGGAAGCTAATTCTTTATTCTAGAATGTGCTCAAAAATGAAATTCAAAGGGACAAGTCTTTTTGAGGTGATCTGTCTTTTTTTATTGTATGATTTGGTGGCCTGGATACAGAGTTGGTGGCCTGGATACAGAGTTGGTGGCCTGGATACAGAGAGCGTTAGTATTTGAGATATATGAGCATTATGAGCATATATGAGATCATATGTCTTTTGTATTCTTGTCCACAAAATTGAGCAAATTACAGTGTAATCAGGTATGACAAGTCAAAAAAATGCATATTGAACAAAGATTCTAACTCACCTCTGTTTTTGTCATTTTAAATTTTGATTTGATTTTTTTTGATGCAGATTTTCAAACGTTTTACATCTTACTTTTAAAATTTTTGTTTTCAAAGCTGATTACAAACAACTTCGTTATCTTCTAGTGAAAAAAGTTTTGAAAAAACTTCAAAATCAAGAGTTTGGCTAAACTTTAACGAATGTCACCTTTTTTGCCTACCCTGTAGTTTAGATAAGTATGTATGAAGGAATGGTAAATGTTGAGAAGGCATTTCTGATTTATCAGATTTTTAGCTCTATTCATTAACCCAATACGGTTCGAGATTTTGTTTTCTACAGCACATATATGCAAGGATGAAACTTCACTATTTTTCAAAATCCAAAAATTTTTTGAGGAATGGCAAAAGGCATTATAAAATTCAAAAAAGTCGAAACAAAAGCCATAAGCCATACAAAAAACCTTAAAAAGTACGCAAAGAAATTGAAAACGGGTGTATTGGGCAATATATCATAGCAAATGGCAATGGATATCAAAATTTACGTGTAAAAATTTATCTTATAAATCCGGAAAAATTTTTTACCACACTGAAAATCCGGAATTCCAGGAAAAGTTTTATGCTTGTATAACAATTTTCCGGAGTTAACTTTTTCGTCAATAATAACACCTCAAAATTTAAAAGTCATCATTTGCTCATTAGGGATTGAGTTAATTTGAAGGACAGAACGTCTTAGAGGAAGGTTTTCAGAGAAGTTTATGTAGTGGAAAAGAACAAATTTTGTCTCTTAACATTCAAAGATAGTTTATTCAGTAAGAACCATTGATTAAGTAGTCCTAACTCCTGATTTGTTAAATGAAAAAGATTATGCAAGTTTTTATCTAAGACAAACAAGGGTTGTAAAGACTTTTCAAGAATATTTTGGCTAAGATGACATTTTTGTTCAAGCTGTCTAGTAAAAAGAAAACTAACATTTTTAATTCAAAAATACTTATGGTAGCTTTAAAAAGTTTCTTTCATCTGGTCATCTAGTTAATATGTATGGTGGCATATTTGGTTTGAGCCAGTACCATTGCTGATGTTTGATCTTAGAACAAACACCTTGCCAGAGCCGAAATATTAAGCGGGATTTTTGGCAGAGCCAAACCTGGATTGAAATACCTGATTTCACATAGTACAAGTGTGCAAGGCACAACAATAGAGAAAATTATGCAAGAGTGTCTGATACTTGGATGCAATAAAGGCCTGGAATAGACCAGTTAGGTCAATCAAGGCGGTTTAATTAAGAGGAGCAACAGCTCACTAAAAACATACTTGTAATAAATAAGCTTTTGTTAATTAAAGCAATTAACAAAATACTAATTATTTTTTAAAGATGTTTTCCATATAAGTAATTTTTTAACTGCCAAAAAATTTAATTGTTTTGCATCAATAAAACCGTTCTACGACAAATTTTGTATAATGGTAAAGAAATAACAACAATCGTACAAAATAATTCTTCCTATATTTTAGGAAATCCTTTCTTCCTGGGAATTTAGTGATTTTCCTTTAAAAGAAAATGCCTATCCGCATACATTTTTCAGGGAATTCCTATGCGCTTGTCTGAGAGAAGTTTTTGGATTTATTTTTCAGAGGGTATGTGCCCTTTTTAAGAGATCTAAAGCAGTTTATTTTACAAAAACAAAAATTACCGATCCTTTCTTCCCTAAAAGAGGCATCAAAAAAAGTTTGTTGGCAGTAGTGTTAAATTTCAAATTTAAAGTTGTTGGTATTTCTATAAAAATTATTGTTGATAGAATTCTTAGTAATATTTGTTAACACGCATCATTTTAAATCCTTTTTTGAAACAAAAGAAGCAATTAACAAAAACAAAAGAAAACCTGCGAGTTGTTACTCCTTTTATTTAAACCTCCTTGGGTCAAATAATATAAATGAATATTATACATTTGAATATTTAACATTTATTCAGAGGTTTTTGTCAATTTTCATTTAAAAATAGCTATATATAGAGTATAATTAGAGTGGTGTGTTTACAACAAACTATAGAGGAATGTATAGTGAAACATGCCTATAATAACTTTGCAAGGAAATCAAAGAGAATGGCCTTTACTAAAAGGTTCAATTTTATTGAATACTGGGCTAAAGGAATAAATGAACTGGTCACTTGTAACAGGGAAAATTGCCATAGAAAAGTTGCCACAAAGTTCAGTTTCCTCTGAAATTAAAAAAAAAAAAATTGTTGGGCATCGAAGCAGTAGCATTGCAGAGGGCCGGTATAAGCAAAGATGTATTAAAAAAGAAAATTAGTTTGCTGTTTTTATCAACAAAAGAATCTTAATTAGTGTTAATCTGGTTTTGATTTTCAAATTACTTGATATACATCCAAAGTTCAATATGGAGCAAAAAGAAAACAAATATTACTATTTAAACCGTTTTAAAAATAAAGTTATCTGATAATTTTTTAAACCCTTGAATTATTTATGAGAAGAGAGAAATGAATAAATAAATAAAAATGTGACAATAATCTATTCATAATTTCTCATATTCCAATACTGAACATGTATAAAACATTTTGAAAGAAAGGAATTAAATTTAAATTTAAATTTAAATGGAAAATGTTTTATAATAATTAGTCAAGTTTGAAAACTTAATCACCCTATTAATTTGAAAACTGTTTTCAAGCTTTAATTAAATCAAACAAACCAAAATGATTGTTAAGTGTACCATAATTCTGAAATTCGAATTTCGTTACCATAGACAGCAAAAAAGAACAAACTAAAAGGTTTGAAATGGTAGGGAAATGGAAAATAATTTGACGAAAATTTGACAATAAATGCAGGATCATAGAAGGATCATAGGTAAGAGCACCGATTAAAAAAAATTTCTTCACCGTTTCCCGCTTACAGAAACAAAGTCATTGATATTATTATAGTAGTCATAGTCAAAGTCAATACAGCCAAACCATATCTGTTTTAACCAAAAAACAATTCATGACCTCGTGCAATTAATCTGAAGTAGTACATTAAGGAAAAATTCTTTTAAATAATTTGTTGCCAGTTGCCAATCAGAAATTTCGAATGGCAAATAAGGCTTCTGTGAGGAAGCAAGACAGTACACAAACAAGACAGTACACAAGCCGTCTTCTGTATGATAAAATTAGAGACATAGCAATTTGACAAAACAAATAAAAAAATTAATAAACATACCAAAATCAGTAACAAAACAAACATTTGATTCATCGTGGAAAAAAAATCACTGTAAAAAACTATCCATGCCCCATTTTTCAATTTTTAGTCTTTTTCAAAATTCTCTCTGCTCTTAAAAAAAACCGTATTTTACAAAAGAAAAAAAATTACAAAAATTCTTTCCTTATTGAAAAAATATATTGACATTCAAGAAACTGATTCAACTTTGTACATTTAAAAATAAAAATGTATTGATGTATAATTGAATAATTTATGATTAACTGTAACACAAAGTTATTGCTGCAGAAGCAAAATAGAATGACTAAATAATTTCACCATGTTGCATTTTTAAGTAAATTTCTGAATTTTGTTTCTTTTGTACTGAACTCTAAATATAAATCTGAATCTAAACACCAAAAAAAATATATAAAATACCAAAAGCCAGAACCAAAAGCCAGAACACCCCAAGAAACTTTCAAAATCTCACCTAGGTTTAAAAAAAAGAAAGGTTACAAGTTTGTAAAATATTTAACTCCCTAAGGTTTAATAATAAAGGGATGGCTGAAAAATGGTTACTTCTGAAGTCTGATAAAAAAAATCAAAATAATAAGAAATTACTCATGTTTTTGTTCAATTTACAATTAAAGGTTAATAGACTTGACAATAGGAAGGATGTCTTTTTGTGCTCACTTTCGCGTAATCATATTTTTGAATCAGAGTGGCGGTGAAACTATTAGGTAGTCAGAAACTTTTGGATGACCAAAATATTTCTTCAGGCTATGAGGGAATTAACCTTAATAATTACTAAAAATGGTAACAAACAAAATTTCTAATCAATGTTACTTGAATTTGCTTTAAACCAGTAAGATAACGAAAATAACATGCTTGATTAACTACTTTTAATACCAATTTATGCCATTGCAGTCATAATTGGTTTTTGAATTAAAATCAAATCAACTTGCACCCCTGCAGAATAAAGAAATTTTAAGAATGAAATAAAAGTTTTGCTACGCTTCATACCATACAGATGCAATTTTCATGCCATCAATCCATTTGTTGGGTGCACACATTGTACTCTACAAAAAATAACTAAGAGATACAGAGGGAAAAAAGTGAAAATAAAGCAAATGTTAAAAGAACAGACTATCAGATATAAAGCAGTTGCTACTTGAAAGCTTTTCCTATAGTACACAGATTTTTATTTTACTGATATTTATGACCATTATTCGAGCATAATGTCAAATTTAGCATAATCATAATCGCATTCTTTGTCAAGTTAAATCTATTAAAGAGGTCCTCTAGGTAACTAAAAATATCCCAGCTATGTACAATAATTTCCTTGAGTAGACTAATTCGATTGCTTTTGCATTCTTTAAACCTTCAATTTTTAAGCTCAACATAAACTATAAAACACTGTGTCAATGGGATGGGGTGTGTGTAGACAGAGCATGTGCCATGGAAGTATATACATATCCCTTGGTAAGGCTTGTTAGGGAATGGGCTCACTTAGAGAGGTGTGATCCTATGAAAATGGTAATTTCGAAAGTTGAAAGGTGGCCTTCCCATAGTAGCTATACTGCGAAACATCTTTCTTAATAATGTTTTCAATTATTTAATACTTTAACTTCTAAACAGATTGCTTCAAATATTGAAAAACCTGAGAAATGAGAAATTATCCTATAAATTAATATTAGAAAAATAGCGCATTGTGTCACGCTTGAAAAAACACTTGCCAGAGGCACTTGTGCAAGCATATCATGTCAGACATAACAAGTCTAGAGGAAGTGAAAATTTAAGCCAAGTTCAGTGTGACGACTTGACAAAGTAGCTTCATGATTATCAAACATTGATGTATATGAGACATTATTTAGGATAATAGAAATGCTTTATTTCGTATTTAAGTTAGTCATATTTATAAAATATATACACATCATGCTCTTATATTACATACATAATAAAATTTACATTGCAATAATAATTTCTCAACGTGGAAATATTCATTCCAATTGACAATATTTTGATAAGCTTAAAACATGAAACTGAAAAAAGAAAATTTTAGGATTTAACGATTGGACAAAATCTCATGACATACACTGAAGTCCTCAACCATTAAATTTTAACTATACAGGTGACAACAACAGTTGCCACAGTAAATGGTTTGGTTTAGAAATAAGATTAAAAAACAAGCTAATAAGAAGTTGAAGCTTATCAAAAAGTGCAGAGAACATTGGTTATAAATTTATAGAACTGTATTTACATGAAAGCATTGTTTGATGGCAAATCTTATCTTTAGTTGTAATCAGGAAATTTAGTTGCCAACAATGTTTTTACTGTTGCAAGCTAAGATATTTAAAAACCTGACTGACAATAAATGTGGCCATTTATAAATTTATGATGCCTCAAAAATTAATGGCTAAGTCCTTAAAAAATTCTTTGAAGCTATGGTTTTCTTTTTCTTTATTCAAATTTGTTTGAAGTTTTCAATCACACTTGCCTCATTAAACTATACTCTTGCCAACAGCTAAATATAAAGAATGAATCCAATCTTTCAAACAAAAACAAAAGTTGAAAGTCATCAATCATTACAACTTTCAAAATATTATTTTGTTTATTAGCTATATACATATATGTAGAAATAAAATTTAAAAATTTCTTTTTTATGTGTATAGGTAAGAGAAAAAAAAAAGATGTAAACAAACAAAACACAACATAATCAACTTAGCGATGGTAAGGATTTCTATTTGCTAAATCTATTCTAAAAGCCAGGTAAAAAATTTTCTCAAGACTTGGTCCTTTAGGTGAAATATCACATTTATTTTTGTTTCATGTGTTGTGAGAATAGTGAGGGCGAGAAACAAGTAGTTTCTCAAACACTAAAACAAGTGCTAAAATCTCATTTGAGCTGGTTGTGGTAGAACGTTTCTCTTAAAAAGAATGGACTAGAAAGTCGAACAGTTTAAAAAATTTCTTTATTGTTTTTTAGAATGGGCGCTTTTGCAATACTGATTTTGACAATTTAGAACTCTAAAGCTTGGGTAATATTATTCGTCAACTTTTATCGTAAAATTAATATAGACTTGGAAACTAGGTTTTGTATCAAAAGGTTCAAAGAGGATATTCAAACATTCCTTGCAAAGTGCATTTGAAATTGTGTCAAGAAAAAAACTTTAAAGAAAAACTACAATATAATTTTATCTGCATCAATATAAACAAAATGGTTGCAAAAATTGTCATGACTTGTATAATCAATGCCGTCCGTGATCATGTGCTTCTACTATAAAATTAGATAGAATTACCGCAACCACCAAAACAAATATTGATCCACAAAAGAAATAATATGAGTAGCCAACCGAAACATTCTCTGGTAATTTGTATGGTTCGCCACCGATTTCTTTAATACCAAATCCAAATGGAAACACAACTGCAGCCACAACAGAAAACGCCACTAAAAATGCAAAAAATATTACCATTAATACTAAAACTTAGATTATTAACATTAAAGGGATTTAGAGGTGAAAATATAAGCAGGGTTCATGAGAAAGAGTAGAAAAAATGACAAACACTATTTTTTATTTCATCTCAATCCCTCTTTTCGTTCTCCAGATATTTGAGGTTTTGTCACTTTTAACAAAAAGTTGAAATAGTAGTGATGTCATCAAGAGTATAGAAAAAATTTCCTGATCTTGGATGTTAAATGTCTCAGGTTATAATACAACTTCATTCATGAAAATAGTGTCGTTCGATAGGAAAAAGGGGATGTTTTAGTTTAGCGTTTAAACACAGTTTCACACGCAAACAAACGGCGTTTG
>JANSTP010150002.1:0-22530 GCA_025330745.1 Cladonema radiatum | reverse complement strand
GACTATCTTCGGCCTAAACTTTTCCAACTTGTTCTTTTTTCTTTTCTTTTCTTTTCTTTTTTCTTTTCTTTTTTTTTCTTAAATTTTTTAGTGTAGTCAGTGCGACTACAGTGACTACCCCTCAATCCGCCACTGGTGATACATTGATACACTTTGGCTACATCTTTCCTGGTCATGTCTTTCCTTCCTTCCCTTAGTTGAGTTTTCCTTCTTTCAACTGAAAATATGATGAAAACTTTGCTTTTTGAAGTTCGTTTAACCGTTTGTTTTGTATTTATTTGTCTCTAAGTTAGGATAATTTAAAGTAGAATTTTTACAAAATTGATTTCATTAAGTATGAGTTCCACATAATGTTACTTGACATGATAAATATTTATAGCACCCATAAAAAGAAAATAAGCATCTAAAGCCATAAAAATCAATAAAAAAACATAGCTAGCAGAGAGATATTTACTGAGATGGATGTCTATCTACCATTGTATGCCTTTGGTGATTGTAATTTGATGATATTGGTGAAGATAGGTCAAACGCCAAGACCGTCACCAAATTCAATATCAGAGCTACAACGACTGCAACAACGAGTGATTCCTTCTGGATATAATTGAAGCAAAAGCATAATAATTTGCTTTTATAAAATTTCTAATATCAGTGCATCAAACAACAAAGGTTTTCAGGATAGCATTAGACCTTTATTGTCCAACAGGTAATGTGCAAAGGTCTTTACAATATATATTAAAAATAACAGTGTTATTATATGTAACGAAAAGAAACTTGAAGACATTCTTAATGATATCCATATGTCTGGGAAATCATGCAGGAACCCTCTTAACTTGGTACTAAAAGATAATTATGGTATTTTATCAGCAAAAGATTTACACTTTGACAATTGCAAAGACCACCCAAGTGTATTGGGAATTTCTGGTTTCGACAATAGTCCGTTCTCTGAGCTCCATTTTCTTAGAAGCTAACTGTAACACTGCTTTGTCCTGAAGTCCTTCAATTCAAAAACGTTATGTGGAGTAGATCTTATTCTGAGAAAGTCATTTGTCAATATTTTTAATGCATATTGTCAATAATATAAAAATAAGTAATAACTTTGTACATACATGCACAAATGTATATGCATGTGAATGTTGTATGCAACATACAATATCATAATAAAAGCATCTTAAGATACTCAAAGGAAAAGAATACAAAACAAATGAAATTTTGAAAAAATGACATCATTTAATAAAAAACATTTGCTCTTTTTTCTTGAATAACTTTTTTTAAAAAAAATATAATTGCGTTGTTAATTCTTAATCAAAAATAAACAACTACAAGATATTTTAACTGAAAGCTCAAGGAATTCATTCGTGCGCTTCAAACATAGTTTCTGCTTGCTCACTTTTTTCACCTAAGAAAATGCCCACCTGGTTTTCCGAAATATTTATCACAAGACTCTGTACTCTACTTGAGAATAACCTGATTGACATTTTGATTTACGTCTGAATAGAAATAGGCGGAGTAACTTTATTTGAAGAAAAAGTGCATGGAAAAACTTGAATTAGTTTTTCTCGAGACAGTTTTTTGAGAAAAAAATTTATCTTCTTTTAGCTCCTGTCGAAGCAATGTGTATCGTACAGATTGCCAATAAAGCTTATCTGGTAGGGCAACCTGTCCTCTACAAAACAGAAATACAGTTTTTCAAATAAGGTTTTAGATGATGAGATCGGCAGAAAGTTGTACAGAAAGATGTAACTAAAATAGTTATTTTCCCAGGAAAACTTCGATGACGGATTACAGAAAAACTAAGATGAGATAGAAAAAACTGTAGTACTGTTTTTTAGTTGAACTACTCCTACGTACGTCAAAAGTAAACTTTTTTCAAAAAAATCTTAATTGTCTCGAATTAAGCTATTTTAAATCTGTAGGTAGATTTCTAAAATTAGAAATTAATTTAATTTTACCATTTCCCTGAAAATTTTTCCTGGTAGATAGAGGTCGATATAATATCAAAGACAAACATATATTTATGGGAGATATCAAAATTTGTGCCAAATTAATAGTTTTTGTCAAATCATAAATGGCTATTTGTCCCCTTGACTATCCTTAATCTCAACACCAATAGTGTCATAAAAATAATATCCATCAAACTTTGGATGAATTATCAACTAATAACCAATGAGCAATCTTCTAAATCAATATTATTATTTATAGATATTTTACTAATTAGTATGGTGGGTTAATAAAACCACAGCAGCTATCTACAAGAGAATAATTTCTATTGGAGATTATAACGATCTTTTGATAATTTTTTTTGTTTGTTTGTCTGTTTGTTTGGAAATTAATAACTTATTTAATTGTTTTAGTTTCTTAGCAAAGTGAAACACAATCACGCATTGACATATGCAACTCTCTTCAACCAGGTTCTGTGATTACTTGGCGTGTGGTGAATGTGTTTAATAGACTTTAATTTCAAAAATTCTTAAATTAATCTTAATTCTTCTTCTTAACACCTTATACATTCTAATTAACACCCTGAAATTCAACTTAAAAAGTTTATCAATTTCCGTAACCAAAAGGTATCAAGTAGGTTAATAGGAGAAACACCACTTTTAGTAAGAAAATTAGCAATTTGGTTTTCATTTTCAGTCACATTTATTTTTTTAAGAGACTCATTATCCATAACTCTTTTATTAATGCCAAACGTATCCTTAATCTTCTATCTTGAGTAGGTTTTAAAGACAAAATAGCTTGATAAAAGCGACTATCGGTAAAGCTCTCAATTTTTGGTTTATGTTTGCTTTGATTTTGAAAAAGATTTTCGAAAAAGATGATTTTTAGTTATTGCAAGAAGACTAGACAGCCCCATATAGGGGCTTCAGAAGAGTGAACTTGAATTAACGTTTCAGCTGCCATAGCACTTTTAAAACTCGCTTTAGCCTCCTGGATTGCCACTTTGTTTATTCTGCACAATTCGTTAACTGTGGTATTTTTTATCGACTCACTGATTTCTCATAAATCAAATAGTAAGTCTGATCTGTTTTGACCACAAAGCAAATTGAGTTGTCTTGTTAATGACTTTAATAGTGTGACTTCCACATTATTAAAGGTACATTCTCGCAGACGTTTTTATTTCGAGTAACCACTGGAAATTTTTCATGAAAATTCCTCCTGCTTGTGGAGTTGTGCGCTCTCAAAGTTGTCAAAAATGGCCCACTTTTTGCTTGGTTACATTCGTGAATGAATGGAATTTCTGTAGTTTTTTCTTCTCTTTCCAAAACATCGAATGATCATATCTCAAGAAGTAAAAGGGATTTTTCTATCAAATTTTCAGAGTAAACTCAAATTTCACATTTTTATCGAATGAGCAAATAAAAATTTCTGTGGGAATGTACCTTTACGGGGTATATGCCTAGTTCTCTCAATTTTCTTTTGAATCACTAGCTAACTCTGTTATAATATCATGACTATTAATGACATGTAATATTCCCGAATTTATTTTGGCATGTGAATAAAACTTTCTCCTGATTGAAAGGTTTAAAACTCTCTACAGATAGTAAATCATTATTTTGAAAAGCTTTCCATTCAATATCTATGATACTATACCAATAATGATATTTGCCTTTACTTTTACCTGCACAACTTTACATTCTAAATTCACAAACATTATCTGTGTTGTAAAAGTTAATTTCAACTAACTGTCTTATCTTTGTTTTTTGAATAATTAAAATAGTCAACATATTAACGAACAGAATCCAAATAAGAAATTGCATTTTCATCAGAGACATTATTTTCATTAACATTATTTCCATTGAAGCTTTCATTTTGATCATCATTTGTGATATCATTATCAGTATTTTCATTTTGATCTTCATTTAGATCATGATCGATTTCATTCCTATTGACAGAATTTATGATACCTTCCTCTGAATTATAAGAGAACAGGATAATTGGCAGCTATTTAATTTAACTTTTTCATTTAAATATCATTCATTGATTCATTATCTAGATATGAATTTCCAGGTTTTTGACTGGCAGTGACAGGAATATTTTTGATTTACACATTACAATGATGAAACCTTGTAAATGAAGAACCTTGTTTAATCATTTTTGACGGCCATCAACACTTATAACAGTACCAGGGCCTTTCAACTCCAACAATGATTATTGTTTGAAGTAAGCAATACCACCTGCATTTTATTTTGTATCACTTTATGTTCTTACATTGTGAAATAAAGCTCTCTTAATTTTATCGGATGATTCAGCTTTCAAGAAATTTTGTCTGGCTGAGTGTAAAGGTTTTACGTTTTCTGCAATAAGTTCATCAGATGTTATATTTTCTAATGTAGCCAACGAATTATCCGTAGCATTTGAGAAATTATGATTCTTTTGAAAAACCATTTGATTAGGTGAAAAACCTTTTGCATTTTTGAGGCAGAGTGCAGCAATCTGGACAGCGTTAAAATGCCAAAAAGATGCTTCAACGTCATGCAAGGCTGCATGCAGCTAGTTAATATAAATCCGGAGTTTGATGACTTTTCATAATTGTTGTTTACCTTCTTCTCAGGTGTTGTTAAACGTTTAAACATGACAACTTTTTTTAACAGTAATTGGACATCACAAAATTCTACAGACAATTAAAATGTTTAATACGGGATTTGATTTTTTTTTGAGTATTTCAATTCAAATAAGTAGCAAAATGAGATAGACCCATAGCTACTGATGTGCAGGCTGCGAATGGTGATGTTGACCTACAGATGTTTGAGATAATGTTAAGGCTGCATGTGCACCTAAATAGGCTAACCATAATTGACATGTACAGGACATGTTGAAAGTTATGAGAAGAAGATAGACTTTAGACGATAAAGGCAAAAGATGTCTGAGACTGTTTTTACTCTCCATTGGTAAGGGTAGTTTGCATCAGGCAGTTTAATTTAAATGTTTATGGAAGATATCACTTTGGCAAACTGAAAATGTTTTTTCATAGTTATCGTAGTTTTTGCAGCCAAGTTTCTTCATAACTCTGGTCGATTTTCTGTTCATCTCCAATTGTAGAAAAGATCCGTTTCAATGGCCATCAAAACCATCTTCTATAAAAGATACTTAAAAAGTGTTTACAAACTCAAGGAAGTCTAATCATATTCCATCAACCACCCAATCTAGTTTCTATTTCGTCCAGTCCATCACCTAATTTCTACTGTCTATCATCTAGTCCATTTGCTAGTATGTACTATCAATCTGCCAGTTTATTCTCCTGCCTGCACAGTCCATCTGTCAGCCTGTATATTCCGTACGATCTAGAGAATGAACCCATATTTCGAATTTTACAGGCTGCTTTTACTTTATATGTGTTGAAATTTGTCCGTTTTTAGACAAAAAATTTACACTATCGACTTGATGCGGACACAATATGTGTTAACAAAGGTACAATTGGTGATTATGACAAAAACATGAAATTTCACGTTGAAATAGTGCCGATGAATTTTAATGGCATATCAAGGTCTTCCAAATCAAGTTTCAAAGGTAAAAGTTTGTATTTATTGACTCTTTAAATGTTAGTTTTGCAATAGTTTTTTGGAGAAAGCATCTTCTTAATGTTTGGTTGGTAAAGCAGTGAAACATTTACGACTAAAGTAAAAAACAAAATAAGTTGAAAACAAAATATTGTTAAAAACTATTTATGAACTAAATGGTGATTCAAGAATATCATATAGTATAAAATGACCATAATGCATACTTTGTTTTGACTGTCTACAATTGTGGATAAAAATATTTGAAATTCAGGGTAAAACTGAGCAGTTTTCAGATTTTGACTTTCCCTTTGTCATCCCATCTTTGATTAAAGAAATCAATGAAGGGCAATTTTAGTGACTCTCCTTTGCAACCAACGTAAAGGGCTACGACAATAGCCGAGAAGGGAGCTGGGTGGTTTTCACTCACTATCTCCTTTCAAAAAGCTATGCTGAAAAAGCTCGGAATTGTTCCAGCATTTTTGACGACAGTTGTAGCTTTGTTTTCCCGCCATGGTGTCACGTATGGTTTTGTAGCATATGATTGATTGCTTTCTCTGAAATATGTGTTAACTATGATCTGAAGATATGGAAAAGGTCATTATGCAAGATGTTTTTAGATTTGTAGGTTTAAATTTGATATGAATTCTGTAACAAGGCAACATGTATCCACTTTTGAAGACTATTTTTTCATCCTTTTTTTCAATACTTTTCCTCCTTTTGAATAAGCAATGAATTGTTAGCTAAATAGGTGAATGAATAAACAAATAAATAAATAAACAAATGATATAGTCAACTATTGTTTATAAATGCCTACAATTCAAAGCTATACATTTCAAAATTGCATTAGAGAATGAATGGATTAAATAGATTTTCGGTAAAATAATATTATCAACCTTACTTCAATTTTTATATATCCCGTGCAAGCTTATTTTTTAAAAAACAGTGTGAATTTTGAGAAATTTTGATGCAGATACCTTGCTTGACGCTGTTTTTTTTTTTTTGCCAACATTTTTCATTGTACGCTTGAGTCCAATTCAATTCAAGGAACCCATGTGCTCTTGCCCAGCCAATGTTCTAAACAGTTGAATTAATTTCTTACCCAAACGTATTTAATTTTTGATTATTAATGTCATTTACTTTATTTTACATAATTTATATATAGTCTTCTATAAAATGCAATACAAATAAGCGCCAACGAAAACACAAAATTTCAAGACCTTATAACATTTGCTCATATATAACATATTCTAAAATATGAATTGCGGTACTCAACCTTGTATATCAAAATGAAATTACGAAAACCAATACATCTTAAAGTTACGGGGTTTCGCTCCACACTGGGAGTATACTCATATCAAAATGAAATAGTAAAGCTAAAGAAAAAATTTCCATAGCCTGACAAATACCACGTTTAGTATATACAATACATATACAAACCAAATATTACTACAGATATACCCTATATAGTTTTACAAATATTCCATTCTAATTAATGTCGGTTTCTACTGCAACGGCCTATGATTCAATTGTCTATATCTTAAGTAAGTACTAATGTACCGTTACCGCGACAAAATATTTTTTTGAGTAACCATTAAGTAAGTAATATTTCGCCACCATTAATGAATTTACAATAAAAAAATAAATAATGAAAGTTAAAAATTACAATATATACTTAGAAAATATTAAGAAAAGGCATAAACAAACAAGCAAAAAAGGGCCAGGTATGGTGACAGGGATAACACAAAACAGACCGAAGGCTAGATTTTCATTGTGGTCTCATTTAAAGAGGAAGAGGCAAAAAAGGAAAAATGAAGTAAAAAATAAATAAATAATAACTAAATAAATAAATAAATAAATAAATAAATAAATAAATATTAAAAAGAAATAAAATAAAACAAGATTAATAACAATAATCAAATAAAATCTCTTAAATGTTTCTTTTCTCCTATATCCAGATAATATAGGAGATAATATATAGATAATATATCCAGAACTCGTGCTTAAACGAGTTCAGGCTTTGTTTTTCTTTCAAGCTCGAGGGGAGAGAATTCAAAAGAAAAGGGCTGTTAAAGGAGAGAGCTTTCTTTCCATAATTTGTCTTAACAGAGGGTAATTCTAACTTCAAGGAATTATTTCTTGTGCATTTGTTTTTAGCTCTATTTATATCTTCCATATATTTTGGGGATTTACCATTAATGGCCTTATGAACGTTATCATTGAGTATTAGCGAAAAACGGTCTTCGACAGGCAGCCAATTTATTTTTTTAAAAGATGAGAAGTCAATGCGTTCTCTAGCAGGAAGCCGTAAGCAATACCGAATGCATTTATTTTGAGTAATTTGTAATTTATTTTTCATATTGACTGTGAGGTTTGGATACCATGCTAGGCAAGCAAAATTGAAAATTGGTTTTATAAGAGCATTACACAGTAATCTTTTGAGGTACGGTGTCAAAAATCTCTCTTTGCGATAAGGAAAAGCCAGCCGTGAATTTATTTTTTTAATTACTTGGAGAGCCATAATTTCTCCACTAAGTGACTCATCTAAAACATAACCCAAATAAGTAACTTTTGAATGTTGATGAATTATAGTGTTGTTATAGCAAATACTTAGGTCTCTCACTTTGTTTCGTTTATGTTTAGGTCTAAAGAGAATAGATTTTGTCTTATCCTGGCCGAAATGGATGCTGAGTTTATTATCAACAAACCAATCACATGAATCGGAAAACTCTTCATTTAGAACCAGCTCAATATCATTTAAATTCTTACTTTGAAAAACTATACAGGAATCATCGGCATATGGAAGAAGCTTGCACTTGGACACAGATCAAGGCATGTCATTCACATAAATCAAAAAAAGCAAGGACCCAAGTATAGATCCCTGGGGGACATCACAATTGATTTCACCGGGAGAGGATAACTTATTTTCACTAGAGACCTGAAAAAACCTATTTGTTAAGTATGATTCGAACCACTTAATCGAATGTGGGGAAAAACCTAATATGGAAAGTTTTTTTAAAAGGGTAGAGTGGTCAATTGTGTCAAAGGCACAACAGCGGCACCTTATTATATTTGCCTTAATTAGTTTTACAGATTTTAGATATAATACATTATTTCACATTTGTATGTAAATGAAGCATTTCTTATTCCAAATTAAAACAGGTATATTATAAAGTTTTGTTTATTTTGATTTTCAGAAAGGGATCGCATAGTATAAGCAGGCCCACCCAGTGGTTTAGCCTTGGGTGACGCTGTGTGGAACTATTGGATAATACTAGTTCTTCAACGTTATAATAAGAGTGGTCAATCTCCAAACTATGGTCACACTAGAAAATTTTTACAGTTTTCGTTCTAAATAAATAGGCTTCTTTATACCTTTCCTAACCAAACTTGATACACCAATACCCAATCTGGTATCTAGTTGTTTGAACCCAATTTTAATTGTCTGTTGCCATGACAAAGGTGTATGACGCCATGAAAAGGCTAATTTTTGAAAACTTCAATAACTTCACCTATGTTATACCTATTGTAACCAAACTTAGTGCACACATACGCTATGTAGTTCCAGATATTTCAGACCTACGTTTGACCTCTTTCTCTATGACAACAGTCTATAACGTTATTGTATGTTTTAATTTTTTATAGCTTATGACGTCAAGAAAATGCTAATTTACAAATTTTAATACAGATATACATATATAAAAGAGGCATGAACCACAGATGTACAGATATACAATACATATTTCTAGAAACCTTTCACTGTTCTTTCCTTTTTGTTACTACTGCAATGGCCTGTAACTCCATTGGCAATGTCTTATATTAATAGCTATAGCTTATGACATTTGCCCAAAATACCAAAACAGATGTACTTTAACAACCTATATTCGTATGGTAATGCTATTGGAGAGGTCATATAGGCCAATTACCATTCATTTGCTAGATGACTAATCAGCCTTTGTTATTCCAAATTAAAAACTATGACAGAAACCTACTTGTATTTGAGATATAAGCAAGGGATTGCGCAGTGATCTATGGTCTTGTGTTTTTTCTCTACAAAAAAGGTTTGACAGGGGGGAGTAATTTTACTCCACACCTGCCCCATCCCACCCAAAATAAGGTTAAATTTTGGAATTATGGGGTATGGAATGTGGCAGACCGTTTAAAACTAATCTTTTTGACTTAGCTTTTCATCATTTTAAAAATATTTTATGAAAAATAATGCACGTATCATGACAAAACAACATTGATTCATTGATTCATTCATGGTAACGCTTTACACAGCTTGTGCGACTGGTCAGACCTTTTTTTTAAGTAGATTTAGTAGAAAGGCATAATAACTGAACGAAACTGTGAAAAGTATCTTATATTTGTGTTCGTATTAGCTGCGTTACGCGATATTCATTGCCACAAAACTGACCTTGTAAAAAGCATTAGTAAAGCTTGATTCACAGTATGGTTTAATATGAACTTACTTATCTTTTGATTTTGAGAACCGAAGTGTAATCCATACATGAATTTAAACTTTTGAAATTAAAATATTTATGAAATCTAAAAGCATTAAACTATAATATCAAAAAAATCGACATTGGGTTTTTTGAAGATTAAAGAAGCCATTATCATACAACATGTCGGCCAGCAACATATGCGCAAATGGCTATTTATAGCTTTCAATTTATAACTAATAGAAAAAAAGTAAAAACAAATCAATCAATCTTTTGAAATTAAAAACAGCCAATCAAAATCAATCACCTGAACTCACTCTTAATAATGAAAAAAATATGGGTGGTCATTTCTAAGCTCTTTGAGTAAGGTTTCAAAAAATCGATATTCCTTGCTCAATAGCGATTGCTGGCTGGAAATCAAAACGAAAAAACATGGTAGTAACGAGTAAAATAAAACCAAGCGAAAATTTTCGTTAGATACTTTTATCCATCCATTGTGCTTCTAGAATACACCAAAGTAAGTGTCGGAAGGTAAGATATTATAAAACTTTCGTTTTAGTCACTCCTGGACTGACAAAATTTCAAAAAAAAAACCCTGGACATTGGATGGTTTAAAAATATTATAGTTTATACAAAAACAGGTTGACTTGTTTGTGATTTTTCTCTTTTTTAATTTTAGAAATTTTTGAGACTGCACCGAAATTATAATTATCTACGATTTTATTTTGTTCCAATATTTTAATTCATTTACCTGATTGATTCTTAGCTTTGAAAAGACTATCACCACCTGGCAAATTTCAGTTTACATTGACATTATATTCTGCTGACCTGCGAACAGTGCTTCCGCCATATATTGAATATAAAGTGACGTGGGAAAATCCATCAGGTAAGTGCAATGTAGTGTGAGCACATGTCTACCTATGTTAACCTGTGTAGGACTAATCCTGGAATATTGCGAGAAGGAAGGAGGCAAGGTGCGTAGTCCCTTTTCCAGCCACAGCAAACACCAAAATTTGCTATTTGAGACCCCACTGAAATGAAATTAAATGTCTTTTCCATGGAAAAAACCCATTTCCGGGAGAGGTTAGTTCAGGAAATACAAAATATTGAATCCCAGGTTTTTTCCTGGAAAACCAACACTTCTGCAAATGGATGGAGCACTAAGGGTTAAGTATCCAGAAGCAAATTATGTTATTATTGTAAAATCATACAAATTTTTACCAATTTATTCAATATTTGTGGAAACCTTAAGTTTGACAAATGAATCACTACATACATTTTCACAAAGTGTTATTGATAAGAGTATCGAATGGGTGTGTTTTGTTAAAATATTTGTTTTGTACCCTGACGAGTAAGATTTGTTATTCTGAAACTATAGGTGAGATTTTGAACCTTAATTTGATAGCCTTTAAACCTATTCAATCAAATCGTAGAAAAAACAGTTCAAGTAGGACAAGTTTGATACAGTAAACAGTAATTTTGAATTTTGCAGTTGCTTAAAAGTTTCTCAATTGAGGCTGAATTTCTCCAATTTTTACTAAGTTTAGTTTATCAAGCTCGAAAAGGCAGAAAACAAGAGATGAGGTCATGACAAGTTGGACACCATTGGGGCTAGTTTTCTCTCTTTGAAAAGTACATATTTGGAATATTATCATGCAAACTTTTATGAAAATTGGGCCTTTCGTTCTCCAGAAAAAGAGGTAGGGTAAATTTACTGCTGCTGCCCCCCAAACAGAGCAAATAACTCCCCCACTAGAGCCAAAGCTAAATAGGGCTAAGCGTGTTCTAAATGTCAGCTGAAAGTTTAAGTTAAAAGCTCTGAAAACAATTGGAACATGGAATTTTTCATGAAAAATTTACTCACTAGAAACTTCAAAGGATCTACAATCCTGAAAACACAAAAATGTTGTAGCTAGCAGCTTTAGAACGCCTATTAACAAAATGCAGACTCCAGAATTGTGGACTGGACTCTCAGACTCCATGGACTCTGGAATAGTGGTGGACTGGCTGCAGACTAGTGGCAGACTTAGCTGCGGACTAGTGGCGGACGGGCTACAGACTAATGACCAACTAGCTGCGGATTAATGACAGATTGGTTGCAGACTGGCTATGAACTAACCGCTGACTAGCTGTGCACTAAGGACGAGTTAGTTGCAGACTGGGTGCAGACTAATGGCAGATTAGCTGTCGACTGGCAGCGGACTAACAACGGACTGGCTGCAGACTCATTATAATTTTATTTTAGTGGTAAAACTATAAGACAGGGAAATAGCTCTAGCAATCTAACAAATTGCCTACCCTAAAGTTTTAATGATGGAAGTTGGAGAGGGGGGCCTCCAGTTTTGAATGCTAAAATAGACGTTTTTTCTAAGGACCTTGAAGTCACATGATTGATGACGTCATTTTCTATGATCGGCCGAAAATGAACGTTTTCTAAATACGTCATATTATACATCATTTTCAAGGAAATTTGACGCTTATCAATATTTACTAAAATACTTGTATGTTTTAAAGCTTCGTTCCCAAGTTATTTATGCTGAAATGCTCAAAAAATGACGTCATCGTTTGTGGTCAGCGGAAATTTACATTTTTCAAAACATGTCATATTATACATCCTTTTAAGGGAAGTTTGACGCTGATCAACATATACTAAAAGATTAATATGTTTTGAGGCCTCATTCTCAAGTTATTCATGCTGAAAAGATGAAAAATGGCGTCATAATTATACATGGGCAGAGTGACGTATGATCTTACTAATTGGTGTGACATTAATGGGTTGCGAAACTGTTTTTATTGCAATAAGGGCTTTGACAAATCTTCTTAAAATAAATTCCATGAAAACCATGTTACTATATAATAATATGACTATATAAAGTAAATCTAATAAATAGTAAATACAAACTACTATATGATGCAATAAAATATGCTGTTTGATTCTATTTCCTTATATCATCTCAACCTTTGATATTGCTAAAGTCTAAATAAAGGCTGCAGTACATTATTAGACAATGGTATCCACTCATCATTGGAACTTTTAGTAGAAGAGTGGTAGGCTAATACCTAGACAAAATTAGTAACAAGCTGAAATTTGGCACAGATATTCGTTAAGGTATAAGAATTCACCAAAAATAAGCCCCATAAACCCCTGATGCAATAAATGTATTTACTGACGCAATAAATGTATTTGAGACTTGATTTTTCTTTCGCATATTGCAGCTATTGTCATTGAGTTGCTCTTTTTGCTGTTTATTTTTGCTTTTTTTTGCTTTTGTTTATATGTTATTAATCGAGATTCGCAATTTGCAAATACTTTTTCCCATAGGTGGCTTAAAATTTTATCTTACCCATAGTGGTACTTTTTAAGTCTCCTACTGATCTAAGTTATATTTATTAGCTAAAGACTGTTGTTTTTGATAGCTGATATCAATTCATTTTGTTTTATGATTGTATTGTAATGTTTAATTGTATATTAGTTTTTTCTTCTTGACCGGTGAATAAATATTTTATCTATCTATCTATCTAATGCGGAACATGTTTTTTTTGGACTCTCACCACGTTTTCCATGAGATTTTTGACGACAGATATGAGGGGATAAAAAATACCCATTGCTTTATATTCTGAAATACTCATTCAATTCAGATGAAATTTCACACAAATATAAATCACCAATGTTAGTTTCCAAAATTATAAGTTTAACCCTTTGAAGGCCCATGTTTAGATGATGACGCCATCAAAACCATAGAAAAATAATGCGTTGTTTATTTTTTCAAGGATTTCATTACATCTAAGACACTTCATGTATAATATAGAGTCAACTTAATAGGATGTTTCAGATCTTAGAAAAGGAGGTCGATTGTATTCAAAGAACCCATTGCAATGCCTTGTGACTTGCTTTTTTGAATGCCGTTTTGCCATCTACGTAAATATAATGTTAAGGGCTTTTTCATAGTAGCCAAAAGTAAAATTATTATCTGATATTGCTAGGAAAAAAATATTGAAAAAATATAGTGAACCACGTCCATCTATAACAATCAGCTTAATTTATTTGATATGTTTAGGTTAAATAATCTCTTGTTATTATGGGTGTTATTTTAAAGGTAATATACGCTTCAGAAAAAGATTTTTTCAATCATTCCCAACATCCATCTGAAGGAATTATATGATAAGGAAAATCCTTATAAACGCTTATCAAAGCCAGATATCGCATTTTTATTTCACTAGAAAATGTCCAACATGGCATGTTTATTTGTGCACGTTGAAAAATAATTTATTATGCCAATAATTACTGATGATGTCATCGCTGTCCTTAAACCAGTATTTTTGTTAGAAAATACGTAATTGAAAACATTTTATTAAAAACATGAACTCTCTAATTACACTTCTGTTAATTCACGCAATTATCAAAATATTAATTATATTCTGACTATCACATTTTATAAAATAATTTATGCAAGATAATGCTAATTACCTTTGTATAGAAGCCTGATTGGGAATGCGATGACGTCACAGATTTTTTGTTATATTTTAAACACACTTTCGGCAAGGCACTCATATTGACAGGTGAGCAGGCAATTTGCAGGACAAAAATTGAGATTTTCTGTCCTTTATTGAAGAATTAATCATTTTTATGTTTATATTAAGGAAAAGGACGCTAAAGGAAAGCCCTCAAATGCACAGAAATATAACTTTATGCAAATTATACAAAGAAACTTAGAAGATATTATAGTTGGAGATTGCTAAATGAAAATGGCGAGGTTTTAAAAGAATATATAACTATTCTCTCGTTCACATTTTATTACAATTTTTAGTTAAAACACTGAGAAATCTCGACTTTTCTAATTACAACAACAAAAGCCGACGTTATTAAAAAGCCGTTTCCATTGAATAGTAAACGCACGTTAGCTTTTCGAAAACTCGAGTTTTTATTCTTACGAAATGAGAAATTCTTAGTTTCTTTGAGAAAACTTAAGTTTGCTAGAAAACTCGAGTTTTCTCAAGAAACTCTGTATTAATATTATATATGAATTGGTACATTGCAACTGAATACTTGAAACTTGTCTGCGGAGGATGGACTTTCTGCCGATTCGGCAGAATGTCCAGAATTCGAAGACGCCCCCAATATTATCTTTGAATTTCTGGAGAGAAAACCCCAGTTTTCTAGAAAACTCGAGTTTTCTCGATTAATTATGCAAAATGGCTTCCATACTAGGCTCTCTTACTCGAACACTCAAACCATGCTGAAACAATCTGGTCTGACCAATATATCTGACATAGACAATCTCTAAACAACTAACTTTAAATGGGCCTGCTGTTAAGTGGTGATCACTTCACAGCAGTGTGCGCACGGTTCGATTCTTCGTCCGCAGAAGATAGGTTCATTAGGTTGAACTACATAGATTGTTCAAACCATCCATTGACGTGCAACTTTCCGGCTTACTTAACAGTTTTAGGTTGAACAGATACGTTTTCTAGCCACTAGCAGTTTTGGGAAAAGCAGATATGTTTACTAGCCAATTGCAGGTTTGGGAAGAACAGATATATTTTCTAGCCAATAGCAGTTTTGGGTAGAACAGATACGTTTTCTAGCCAATAGCAGGTTTGGGTAGAACAGATAGATTTTCTAGTCAAACTTTTGGGTAGAACAGATACGTTTTCTAGCCATAGAAAATATAGATTTTCTAGCTCCATGCCATTTCACATAGAACAGATACGAATTTCCAGCTGGCAGTAGAATTTTTTAATAGAACAGATAAATTTTACTTTCTGTAAAATTAGCAGAACACATATGGTTTCCAGCCGGAAAAACCCTTCAGAACAGCTTTTCCTAGAACACATCCATTGTATGGTTTCGTATATTCTATTTTCTCAATTTCAGCTGAGGTTACTTTTTCATTTTTTTCGGGAAGCGTAGACTACCTTAAAGACCATTGATGTGTCGCTCGAAATTTTTAGCATGATTTTCAATTCATTGAGGTATTTGAACATCTCGTGTAGTGTTGACAAGTTTAGTCACTTATCTAGTGTTGACTACGGTAGAACAAAATTTTCTTTTTCTTGGTAACTAAGTATATTAATGGACGTTAGTATCATATTCTCAATATTTTGTTTCATTGCTGGCTAGTATCAGTGTCACTACTAGAATCAAGGATGGAAAACCTGATAAGGAAGTTCAAATTCCTTTACATTATCTAAAGTTTACAAGAGATTGACAATGTATTGTTTAAAGTAATAGATAACGTTTATAAGTAGATTTTATTTCAGTTTGGTAATCTGATTTATATGGAGTTTTTATTTCAGGTGTTAGCAATATTTATATTTTGTGCAGAAGGTTTCAATCACAAAAATGAACCGGAAGTTGAGGTAAAGCAAAAAGGCCTCCAAACATTGAAAAGATTGTCACAGGAGAGGGGATTACACGAGCTTTCTGATAAATTGAATGACTTAGAGAGGTCAGGTAGAACAGTGAACGTACATCATACTTGCGGGCGTAAATTTGTTGATTGCCGAAAGCGGTCAGAGAGTAATTGCCTGCTAATGAATTTCATTGGAAAACTCATTGTCTTTTTTGCAATGAAATTATCGATAAAAAATGTAAGAAAGATCAATCTATGAGAAAAGTTGAGACACTGGAGTACTGTGACACTGTCTTGAGTAGAGTAGCAACGAAAACTGATGAAGTAAATATTTTATTGAAGAGTCGATTGGAAAGCTGTAGCGATCTTGTAGCAAAAGAATCCATTTATCATGCTGGTTGTATATAGAAATTCATGAAAGAAGAATCCTCTTCGAAAAAAGTTGGACGACCAATCGATGCTGAAAAAGCAATTAACTTTGAAAATCTTTGTCGATGGCTTGAAACAAATAGTGACTGTGAACTACATACTCTTAAGGAATGAATTCTAATGCAGACGTTTATGAACCGAAATCATTAAAAATAAAGCTAAAAGAGCGTTATGGAAACCATATCTTTTTGACAGATCTAGAAGGAAGAGCAGATGTAATTTGCTTTAGAGACATGGCAGCATATATTCTTTATAAAATAAAAAATACTGCAGGAGCTGCGTATGGACCTGTTAGCAAGTTCCCGTATACTTTGTTTGACTTTAAATATGATTGAATAGGACATAGGAGTTTGGAAAAAATCTACTTTCACTTTTTAATTTTTTGTCTTTAAGCTGCCATTTCGAAGCGCTGAGTCAGTATTTTCTAAACTTTTTCTTTAGATATGCTACATGACAACTCATTTTCCTGAAAATTTTTATACAGATTAATATTATCGTTATATCACTGGTCAAGAAACATTTTTTAGTGTTATTAAAGACAATCAAGTCTTTACTTTCTATTATATTCCATTAAGTGATTGAATAAAACAACATTTATTGTGAACTTTGGAGAGCTGTAATTAAGTTTTCATGTAAGGAGCTGTGCAAATAATTTCCTTCTTGATAACACTTATTTTCCATTTTAGTACTAACAAATTTTAAATGAAATGAGTTCTTCGTCGCCTGGAGATGTAATTTTTAAATCACCAAAGCCTCCGATAGATTTCGGGAACTGTGCAATATGCCAAAATATTAAAGATAACCGTGGAGAAAAGAAGTTAACATGCACAGAAAATGTTAGTGGAATATTCGAAAAAGTTAGAGGATGGACGTTTTGAAGAGTGTGATTTAGAAAAGCTAAAATATCATGTAAACTCGTGCTATCCAAGGTGACTTTTATATTATATATCTGATATTGTTTAGCTTGTAGCTGAAGACTATGAGATCTTTTTTCTAATTTTCTAGGATCATTTGAAATCATGTGTGGCTTGAATATGCAATTTTATTGTAAATTTCAATATTTTATTAGATTAAGTGCTTTTCTGTTTTAAGGTATGTTAGACAAAAAGAGCGTTCCCAAAAGAGAAAGAGTGAAGCCCCTGAGGAAACTGTTTATTCAGGAGCTACTCCACTACGTCCAAAACGACATAAACCACAGAAACTATTGAAGAAAACCGAATGCGTCATCTGTACAAAACTCAAAGTCAAAAACAATACACATCTACATAGAATTTGTGAAATTAAAGAGCAAACGAATTTCTCAGAGCCACAAATTTTTTCAACGATCATGTACTTACAAATACTGTATTTTTCGGAACACCAAAGGATGTTTTTGCTGCTGATGTTTATTATCATAAAAGCTGCCTCAGTTAATATCTATTAAAGTTTAGAAGAGAAATTGAATCACTAATGAAAGATCAAAGTTGTAATGAAAATTCAGAAACATTACACGTTATATTTAAGGAAGTAATATCAACATTCGATATAGAAAACCATACTGTTTACTTACCAACCCTTCGTGACAAGATGAAGAAGGTGTTAAGCTCTGCAGAAGACTGTAGTAAGCTTTTTTGCTGTTTTTTTTACCTTGATATTTTAAAGTAAATTGTTGCTGTAATTAGATTACTGCGAGTGTCTAAACACCACGCATAAATTTTGTGAAATAACATAGAACCAAAACTAGCATTTTCTGATTCTGTCTTTATGGCTTTGGAGTGACCCGTCAGAGAGTTTTAGAATATTATTTTACAGAAATATCAGTAAAGAGTATAATTTAACACAATTAAATGCCCTTTTGGAAATGTAGATTATTGCATTTTTACTTTTTAGCTGATCTGATGCTTATAGAGGACACGGGGGAATCAATATGTTTCTCATATCCGAAAGAAAAAAACAAATCACAGCTGTTCTGTTCGAACTCCATCATGAAAAGCGATCTAGTAGAAACCATAAGGGTACAAAACAGTATTAAAAGTTGCGCTGCAACACTGAAGACAAAAATGAAAAACACAGATTTCCAACTTGAAGACAGTTTTAATGATGCACACGACGTGGGTTCTAGCTATGACACTTTTGCTTCAAAACTCACAGATTCCTGGCTTGTTTTCTTCAACACCATGTTTCCGAATCTCAAATGGTCTGCTGACTTATTTAGAAAGTGTATCACTGTATTTCAAATCCTATACTCGATGATTGAAAAAAAGAAGACACCACTTCATGTACTTGTAGCTCAAGCAATACACGATACCTCTCGTTTGAAGAAACTTATAACACTCATGAACCGACTTGGACAATCAATATCCTATGATGATATGAGCAGAATAGACACGAAACTAGCCAAAAGAGTTATCGCAAAAGCTGGAAAACACAGAGTTCCTGTCAATAAAAGTATAGAAAATGGTTTTTTTATTCATGGAGCAATAGATAATTTTGACCACGATGAGAGCACAATGGCAGTTTCCACAGGTAGCCATAATACAATACTGATGCTATTCCAAAATGCAACAAATGACTTGATGCAGGTTAAAAGTGGAAACCAAATTAGCGTTATTCCAGAGGAATTCAAAGAGGTCAATTCTAATGATGATAGAGCTTTGAAACATGTACTTCCTTGTCAAACACTGCAGAAAGCCACAAATAGAGGCAAAAGGGCAAACATCCCAGAGGATTTTGTCACTGGTAAATTCACCAACATAAACTCACAAGCCATCACGGAACCAGTTTTTAATATGGTGCACAGCCAGATCAAAGTTAGTACTGAATCAAGATATAGAAGTCCCATCTTTTTCAGCAACGAACAGTCTTTTCAGCAACTTAATCCATAGTGTCACAAGATTTGCATTCACACCTATTGTGCCACATCCAGCAACAGAATATGACACAATATGTAAAACCATGATCGATTTCCAAGATGTATTGCAACAGCGTAACCTAGAATATAGTCCATTGTGGAGTGATGAAGGGGTTTACCGTATTGCAAAAGAGTTGCAGTTATTAAATCCAGCAACCTTCTCAAACATCTTTTTAGGGATGGGAGGTTTTCACATGGAAAAGGTCCTTACAGCTTGTTGTGGGAAATACCTTGAAAACACTGGCATTGAAAGTATTTTAACTGAATGTAATGTTTTTGGTCCCAGTGTTGTTAAAGCTGCTTTGAATGGTGGGAATTATGTTCAAAGAAAACGAGCGATGTTACTGATTGCCGAGGTATTACAACAACTCCAAATAGGCGAATATGTGAAGGTTGAAACAGTAAGTGAAAGCATTGCTGAATGTTTGAAACAGTTTCAAAACACTGACAGCGTATATCAATGGTCTTATTATGAGCAAGAATTAAACAGTTTTACCTCAAAGTTCCAGAGTTATGTTGAGAAATCGTGCAGCCAAGTTCCCAGTTTAGTTATTGGAATATATTTCTTAACAACATAGTTTCTGTCCTTATCGACCGTACAAGATCTCAAAGGGAAGCGAACTGGAGGCTTCATTTGTCAGCTATCCGTCCAGCATTACCACTTTTCATTGCGTTTAAGCGTACAAATTACAGGCGCTGGGTACCTCTGCATCAAGAAGATTGCTTGTCATTGCGATCAAAATTTCCAGATCTGTGGGATTGTTTTTTAAGAAGTGGTTTTGTTGTTCATCAATCCTTATGAAGAGGTAGCGGCATTCCCCTTGACCAAGCCCTGGAGAAATAGTATAATAAGCCTGAAAAGGGTCCATCTGGTATTATTGGCTTTACAAGGAGAAAAGAAGCTGTATGCAAATGGAACATTATTAAACATGAGAAGCACCTTTATTCTGAAGAGCTGTCGAAAATATGTAATTATAACCCTAATGAGCCGTATACCTTACACCATGAGTTCAAACCAACATCAACAGAAATTGACAAATCATGTATAGACCGAATGATGACATTTGTAACTGAAAGAACAAAATTATTTGATCCAGAAGAAGAGATAAAGAACATTGTTACCAAGGAAAGAATCAAAGTTGATTTTCAATTGCAGTGTATAGATAAAGGAGAGAACGAGTACCAAAAATTTAAGAAAGAACGTCTAGAAGAAAAAACATCAAAGTTGTTTGATGCAATACCTAAGGTGAAGAATATTTTTCAAGATGAGAAAGACAAAGTGGTACGAAGAAAAATAGATCCGAATAACGAAAGTTTGTCCATGCTGAAGAATCTAGATATTGATCGTGTTCGGGGATATGGTATTAAAAATTTGTTAAAATATGAAATGACAACTACGTCATTTCATCTCTCTAAAAATGGCTTCACGAGAAAAAGTCAAAAATCCCAGTTAGCTCCAGAAATCAAAAAATGTCTGCCAAGTATACCAGAATTGATACCTAGTAAAGATGTACCTACAGCAATTGTTGTAGATTTTATGGCCTATTGCAGAAAGGTTCCAGTGAAAAAACTGTAACTAAAAACGTACGAAGATTTAGCAAAGCATCTGTGGCAAACATTCAAGTATCTCTCGAAAGATTGCAATAGAATCAATATTATATTTAATCTATATCTTTAGTTAAGTATAAAGCAAGAAGAAAGAAAAAGGCAGTCAAAAGGGGAGTACATTAATACTTCAATTTCGAATATAAAGCAAGCTTTATCAGTTGACATGGAAATATTTTGGGGTTCTTCCAGTAACAAGATGCAATTGCAGCAGATTTTCATTGAATGGATTTTACATGCTTATGATGAGGAAAAGGTACTTTTTCTAGGAGGCGCAAACAGAGAAAATATTGTGTCATGTTTAAAAGTTGTATCAGGAAGTTTTGAAGAAGAGCAATGCCTTGAATGTTGCCATGAAGAAGCCGATGGCAAAATACTTATCCATATAAATCGCCATATCACAGTTCAAAAGTTCGAAAGAGTGATTATAAAATCGCCAGATACAGATGTCTTGATAAATGCAATTTATCATTTCACTCGTTGGATTTACTCAGATCTAGTGAAACTTTGGGTTATTAGCTGCAAAAGAGGTGGAGTACAACAAATTATTCCAATACAAGATATTGTCGAGAATCTCCATAGTGATGTTGTTGAAATATTGCCTGCCCTGCACGCTTTGGCAGGTACCCATTTTTACCAAAATACTTTATTTATGTGGCCCTAAACAATACTTTCAAAATTTTTATAATGATTACGGTCAACCCGTTACCTTTAACAAAGTATTTACCTTGTTTAGGGTGTGACACCACGAGCAAAATATCAACAAAGCAAAAAGGGTTTCAGACAGCTCAAAAAGAAAAGCCATCTGTTAAATCATTTCGGTAAAGATGAAATTAGTGATAAAATGGTTGCGATGGCAGAGGAATTTTTGGTTAGATGTTTTAAGAAAGATCAGTCCATGTCAACATTTGATGAGTTAAGGTAACCACTGTACAAGTTTTTAGTTTAATGAATTTCAAGGCTTATATTTTTCTTAGGTAGTAAAGTTCAACCTCATTCTTTATTACAATTTGGTGGTTTCGGGTATCAAAATACATCCCACTTATAGTAAAGCCATAGAGTCCACTAATTTGTCTTTAAAGATAGGCATATATTGTAGATTAGGGTTGGGGCTATTGTCAGATCAAAAGTGTTTAGATCTGGATCCTTTATGGCTCACATCTTTCATTGTTTTGATTTCCAGAAACTAATGTTATGCAGTACAGTATAGCTGGAGATTATATTACTTATCTTGCAATTTAGTCCAGTAATATAGTACTTTGACCCCAAAAAAATTGCAATAGAAAGTTTCTCAATGATTTTATGCTCTCAATATA
>JANSTP010149780.1:0-12370 GCA_025330745.1 Cladonema radiatum | reverse complement strand
ACAAACAAAATGCACATGTGGCGACACACACTTTTTTTACATGCAATTAAAACAAATTCACCAAAATGTTTCAATTGTATGTAAAATTTTGAATTTATCGCCCCGTGTCCCTGAAGCTTAATACTCTTGGAAAGAGTTTTTAATATTAAATTTTCTTTAAAAATCCCTTTAACTAGCTCAAAATTGACAATTTGATAAAATTGTTTCCTTTAGTTTTGTTCACAAGACCTCTGCAAGTCAGCTACCTGTCTAAGGCATCCCATTTATTTTTGTCCACAGTGTACCTGATAAAGGTTTCACTGCATCTTTATTTTGCATTGGTTTTACATAAATTAAAGGTATTACTCTACGTTTGTAAAACTTTAGTTTACTGAAAAAGGTAATAAAAAATTAATGAAAAAACATTGATGAAAAAGTTCATCTAGGAAGATTATTTTGCGATGCTGAAAAATATTCCAGTGCATTGTCTTATGCAGCGAGATATGCTGTTATTAAGCCTTTGAGGGGGGGGGGAGGTTGCATGAAAAACTGCCCCCCCCCCCCAGAGTGTTTTTTTTCCAGAACTTTTGCTGCAGTTAATATAATTACTTTTGCTTTAGTTTTTGCATGAAATTTAGACTTGTTGTGTTATGATCTGAAGCCATTATTGCTTTGACACCGTCAAGACCATAAAATTGCTGTTTTAAGGCTTTTTGCTTATGTCATCACTTTTCTAGCATGTAGTAAGCCTCCAAAATAACGTAAGTCTGTTTAGTTCATGAAGATACACATGTGTCCTCAACGATATTGTGATTCATGAAGTACATATTGAGTTTTTATATTTAAATATTCTATGATATTTGCCCCCTTGGAAAATCCCTCATTTTGGTTTGACCTTCGTTATTTTATATAAAATCAATATCATTTTACTCAATGACACTAAAAATTTACATCTGAATAGTTATAAAAGTTTGTCTGTGGTATGGTCAAACATAAACCAGGAAAATCAAAAAATACAGTATGGCAGTTTTTAGGTATTTTTGACGATCACATGATTACTTGACCTAGGGGAGTCAGGCTTACATTTTTAAAAAAGTAGAGACATCATCACAATTATCAATGATTAACTATTTTGGTATACATGGTTGTGACAGCTGGATGGGGAATTAATATACCGGCAAGTTCAGTGAACGATTAGTATCAATTTGTTGAACAGGCTAAATAAAAATAAAGCTTTTGTTACAAGTCTGAAACAATAAACTCGTCATTTAGCAAAATATATTTACAATATGATAAATAGGCAAAACTTGAAAAGGCATGAGTAAAGGGAAAAAAGGCAATAAGGGCTTGTGTATCCACACAAGCAGCCACGTCTCAAATAAGTAGCTAATCCTGACGTTAGTAGAAAGCAGCAAACACAATAAAATAGCGTGGCACCAGCGTTTGAAATAAGCGCCGGCAGTCAGATTTTTCCGATCAAATTTTATGAACTGCCGATCATTCAAATATAAAATCAACGAAAATGTCGATCAACTTTTCCTCGTTCCTCTTAAAATAATATGTACGCTGAGAATTGTCATAAAATTAGGATTTTAAATAGTTTCTTAAGTTAAAGTTACAAAGGAACACAAGATGACACTGGGGGACGTATTATATCGTGAACCCCGAACACGAAACCAAGCTTCACTACTGAAGGCGAATCTCTTGGCTTAAACTTTCATGTCAAAATCTCTTGATGTCAACATTAATGCCAATGGGCGTTGTGAACTCGATCAAGAGAGGCCTTAAAAACTTATTAATATACAAAGTAAAGTGTTTACTAACCTCTAATCTCTCTCCGTCTTTTATCAAATATATCTTCTTGGTTTTGTTCAGTTACTTTGAAACTTTCCACAGAAAAAAAAGCTAGGTGAGAAAAAACAAATTATCGTACACATAAAGACAGTATTCTATGTTAATCTCAAAAGTATAGCTGTGCGTTATTGTGTTATTGAAGGTAAAAAACAAAGTTACACTTTTCAGTATTTATGTTTTTATACTTTATCACTACGCTCTTATCATTGAATATGTATGTATTTGAAGTTTTAAAAAAACGTGTTTATAAAATGTTTTTGTATGAATGACGCAATGTTTATGCAATGCAATGTCTTCTTTTTCTTAGAATTTTTTTCTCAGAATTGTTTGAATCAATTGAATGGAAAAACAGGTGATATCATTTAATACTTTATTTGAATGATAAAGACATTTTAACATGTTATGTTATTTGTTTATTTGTGTATAATAGGTTCTATAAAAGATACTTTGATAAAAATAAATAAAATTAATGCATAAGTTTTTGAAAAAAGATTTTTTTTTCTTTAAATTAATCAGCATGTTATTTCTGTAAAATTATTGAAAAATCAAAGCAAAAAAAGAATTTACTTCTGAAAATATTCAATTGCAAAATATCTTATTGACATGTTAAATTATTTCATGTAACAGAAAATTTCTTTTTTAATAGTGATGGAGAAAAAACAGCCGAAAAAAGATTTTTCACTGAACTTTGTTTTGCAAAGTCGTTATCTTTTTATTAAAAATCTCTGATTTACAAACATTAGTTTGTGTGTTTTATTGAGCAGCGGAATTCTAAGAAGAAGCTATTATATAAAAAGTTATTAAGATTATCATAAGAAGTTATTTAAAATAAGGAAATCTGTATGTGAAGCGCCAATGTCAAGCGTACTGCAAATAAGTTTTACTGCTACCTGAGTTTTCTTCTGATAGTGTAATACAACGGTACGTGTTATTATCAGTTTGCGCTGGCTTGACAATAGTGCTTTAAGCTACGAATGCTGTTTTAAAAAAAATAAAGCTTTAAATTTCAAATTGAAAAAATGTGTTATATCTGTTCCTAGAAAAATAGTTGTTCTTCGAAGTTTGGCATTAAATATCTAAACATAAAGTTATTTACAACTTCAGAACATTAATTCTCGAAACACGAAAGATAATCGAACCCACATAACATAATTTTTTTAAAACAAATGTCGAAATAACAAACTGTAGAGTTAGTTATTTAAGCTGTAGTAAAATGTTATCAAATCCTAAAAGCTATATGATAAATCATTTTTTAATAAACGAAAGGTGCAGATATTAAACTGTTAATTTAAAAAACGTTATTTTAGCAGCAGAATAATCTGGCTTTTTCAATAGATATTTATTCTGAACATCAAAATGGAAGGTTATTCGAGTTTTATGAGAGTGTAAAATTTTTAAAAAAGAAGAGTATAAATATCAACGGCAAACATTTTTTTAATCCACAGAACGACATTTTTTGTTCAAAAGAAGATGCATAAATATAAAAAATTATCCCAATGAGACCCTATAAGGTTGGTATAAATAACTCAAAAAAAGTTCTGAATATACTTTTGCATTGGATATTTTCTTTGTTTTTCACAATTGAGCAAGTTAAAGTTCATAACAGAAATATGTTTTTTTTCCTATTGAAATAGCTGAAATAGCCTTTTTAGACGATGTAAATGCCAAACTTTTCTTCGCCACTCAACCATGGTGGGTGGCATAAAAATGTCCGACCAAGTGAAAATCCCTTATTTCAAACACTGTGGCACAGGAAAAGGGCTAGCTAAAAATAGAAACAAAACTATGTGCCGGTAGAAACTATGTTGTAACATGCCCTATAGAAAAGTGTAGAGATAACCATAAGAACTATATAGAATGTATGAGACATGTTACCCTCTATGTAAAGCAAACACTGAAAACCAGCATCTCAGAGTGCATTATCTCCATAATATTAACAAAAGGTCTATCATATTACAAGTAACTATAAATATTTTTAAAGTATCAATTCTATTATATGTTTACAAGGATTGATAGTTAGCCTAATATGAGTCTCTGTCTATGATAGAAATCAATGAAGTCTGAATTGACACAGCATAAGCTAAGAAACCATCTGGCCTACAGATAAGCTCTTAACTTAGGAGTCAAACTACCACGACTCAGAGGTAATACGAAACCAGGAGCTACAAAAAACTATATGAAAGAATCAATAATGCGTGGCCAATCGCAAATGGAAAATACTAAAAAACTAAAATCAGATGTGCCAAGAATAAAACTATGTGGTGTCTAGAAACAGGAAGGGTAAAGAATACACTAGAAAATATAAAGGGTCAGCGCCACTCAAAAGTGTAAGTAATGCATCTAGAAATACGGCACATCTGTGTATACAATAATGATCCCTCCATAATTACAATTTAGCAAATACACTTTACATAGATTAATTAATAAAGCAAATAGTAATTCTAACGAAACAACAATCTCTGCAATTACAATAATATGTTTACTGGATCTACTATTCTGATATAGCATTTACATAATCTAAACAACGTGTAGGAATATTCAAATGCTTAGGCATAGGCAAAAAGGCAGGGATAAGAAGAGAAGCAAAAAAAAACGGAAAGAAGGGCGTGCCAGCCAAACTGAGGGCGTAACTCGAGAATAGGGCGTATGTACACGTAGTATATAAATATCGAAGTGAATAACAGGGCTGATATCGCTAATAAGTGTACATACGAAAAAAACAGCAGAAAAACAGGTCTGGCACCAGGAGTAAGGAAAACTATAATCCTAGACTACCAGAAAACAATAATGAATGAATCAAAGAAATAAATACACATACTGGTATATATTGATTCTTCCCACTGTAACTGAATATGCCGTCACAACATGAAGTATCAACTTAGATACACAAATGACAAAACTTATTGTCAAAATACGCACACTTAGTGCTACTTAAACAGAACATATTTTCTTACGGCACTGTAAGAATTGCTAAACATTTAATAATTTTCTAAAGGAATTTCTAATTAATAACTTAGTAATTAATTTGATGCATTTTGCTTTTTACCCTCTATATCCTTACCACTTACCCATTTTTGTAGGATTTTTTATAGCAAAACATTTGATTTTGAATTTAACTCATTTAATTTACTTCTAAATCTAAACGAAAAATTAGTTTTTGGGTCTAATATTGATGAGAAAAGGTTTTTCCATTTTCAACGGCAGCATAAAACTTTCTTATGATGTCATTGCTTTCCTCTGAATTGAGTGACGTCATTCTGTCCAAACATTATGCATACTAGAAACTAAGAAATAAAACAGGTGACTGGAAAAAGTGGCATAACTGTAACATGTAACATTGAAGTAAATATATACACATATGTGTAAACTTCCCTTAAATCTCATTTAATTTGATAAACTATATTTATAAGGTCTGTAACAAAAAAAATAATTAACATGAATGGCACCATGAATGTTCAATTCAAATATTTCCGTCTATTTACAACTAGCTTCTTGTAACTTTTATGAGTGGCTCTATTAGAAAAAAAACTATATCACGACCTATTATGGTAGTATCACATTATTATGAATATTTCTTTAGAGAAAATAATCTCATAAACTTTCTGATAATGGAAACGTTTTTACTGTCTTGGCAACAGGTTTTTCCAGTATACTCAAAATATTTATGTATTTTTACCTATAAAGCTTAACATAACACAATGGTAGGTCCTTTTTGAAGGGTTATAATTAATGTTATTATTATAATTATTCTAATCTTGAGACATTTTCAGTTACTTGTTTATCACAATTGGTTGTTTTAGAGCTTTTAAGAATTGTCAGAAATATTTCAGTTACAACTTAGAATTTAAGAATTGTTTTTTTACAAGCCAAAACAATCTTATTCTTTATCAATTTCCATACAAATGAAATTTGTATGAAATGCTATGAAATATTTTGAATTGTTATAATAAATTCAATAAAGATAACTATGAAAGCAAATACTGATGAAATAAGAGAAAAAAATTCTGGCTGACCACATAAATTCAAGTTTTTAATCAACTTTTTGACAATAAAGATTCTATAAAATTTATAATAAAAATACAAAACAAAAAAGAAATGTAATATTTTTTTACTATTTACAAATTATTGAAGTTCAAAAATTTCATTCCAAAGGTACTTTATGCCCATTAATTGGACTATTTCGTGAGAATATAATATACATTTTAAACAAATTTGGAATACAAATTTCTAAACAAATGTAATACAAGACTTTCTGAAAGCTGCATCAATAGTTACACTGAATGGTCAATCAATAGCTATGAATATTTTGATATTTGTATCAAATTTCTGGTTTTGCTTCGAATATCAAAATCATTGTATAAAAAAAACTATTAAATGGCTAACTCATATCATATGATGTATTAGTATGAAACCAAAGCCAGATTACTTGATATTCTTAAGAAGAAAATTAAGTAAAGTAATAGCATTAAAATTGCTAGCAGCAAAAGTAAAGGAAACATATTTTTTACTTTTTATATTTTTAGATATTGACGAATGTTATGCGGATCCTGATATCTGCGGTTCCAATGCATTTTGTACCAATACTGCTGGAAATTATACATGCTCCTGTGATCCTGGATATACAGATGATGATACGGGATGTATAGGTACAAAATAAGTTTCATAAAATAAAATTTGAGGCAATATAAAGCTGTGCTTAAAAAGAACTAACACTTCTTTGACTTCATAAATCAGTGCAAGAAAACTCATTTATATATAATTTGTGTTGCATGCTAATGGCACCACAACAGCAGACTTTATACGGAGTGGGGCACAATAAGAGGGACAAAAATAAAATCTCATATTTTCTGGAGCATTGACTGTTTGATTCTCTTTTTCTAATGATTTACAGAAGGGACTTGTAAGTTTCATCTGATCATGATCTGATGATAAGATGCACAACTTTTTGGAGAACGAAAAGGCAAAAAGACGTGGACTGTTATTTTTCACATTTTCAACATTGCTACCTGCTCTTCAGAAGAAGAAGTTTTTACATAAATATCCTTTTAAAAAAATGGTCCCATTGCAATACTAATATGTTTGGTAGAGAGGCTCAAAAATACTGAAAGTGTAGTTAAAAACACCTGTGTACCCTAAAGCTCAAAATAATGTAGAAGCCAACCTGTATGGAAATTGCCATGGACAGGTAAGAGGAATTGCTCTGCAAGGACACCTGTCAGCTGTTACAGAGTGGGAGTACTCCAAGCAGAGCTTTTCTCCAAAAATTAAAAATTAACATTAAAAACCTTTCTTCTGAATTTGCACATTGCACATTCAAATCAGTATTTTGATGCATGACACTGCAGGAAATACCCACTTACACTGACAACCATTTGGTGGCCTTGCAGAGCAATTGTTTGTGCTTGTCCATGACGATTTCAGTACGAGCTGGCATCTACATTTCGAGCTTTAGGGTACTAGGCCATTGATATTGTTAATCTCAGTTTCAGTATTTTTGAGCATCTCTACCAAACATATGATTAGTATTGTAATGCAGGCATTTTTTACAAGGATAGTTATGAAAAACTTCCTATGAATAACAGCGATTGACTATGTTGAAAAAAAAGATTCCACATCTTTTTGTCCTTACCTCCTCTGAAAATGCTTTTAATAGCCATCTTATCATCAGATGAAATTTACAAGTCCCCCTCTGTAAATCACCAGAAATAGAGAATCAAACAATCAATACTGTTGAAAATATGAGACTTCCTTATTATCCCTCTTATTGTGCCCCACTCTGTGAATGAGCAATTACTGATCATACACAGCAGCGTTTTCGAGCAAAAATAAAGGGTGCCAGAAAATGCCTATTTTTGTACACATTGATGCGTGAATGTTAAAGGGTGCACAGAAATAGAGAAATTGCTTATTCAAACATGGTAGCCTTTCCATGAAGTCTGATGAGAGTTAATGAGTAAGGAGTATAGATAGCAGTCAATGACAAAAATTTTCATATGGACTATGAACGTAATTGATCTACAAAATCACTCAATCTTCAATCATAATTATGTCTTGTGTTTTTTGCGAAGATCAATTCTTTTTATTTTATTTGGTTCCAGACTTCCAGTAAACAATATATCAATATCCACTATTAAAAGCTTCAGGTTTTTATACCTGCTCACTAAATCTATAAGAAATTAAAAACAAAATTGCATTCATGTCCATGGACCATTGCCATAGCAGGAAACAGTTGCAAATTGGTTAAAAATTGCAAGGGCTATACATTGTGTTAAAACAATAAGAAAACAGCAATTTTTGACCACATCTCTCAAGCGAATTGTGAATCAAGGTTATTATGCTGTTATTCATAACCTTGTTACTTTTGTAATAAGCAAAGTTTAAAAACATTTAGACTAAACCATCTGTGGCATATTGAGATAAATGGAACACTATATGGACCATGGAGCTTCCTGTTTTGTTGCTTAGAAATAGCATCCACAAATCCTCAAACGTTGCATTGCCATTGGAGAAAGGAAGCGATATTATTTTTTGAGGTTCTTTTATTGGGATGGAGGGGGGGGGGGTGTTGTTCTGACAAGCAATTTATCAATGGGGGAAACTTTGGTTGTGAATTTTCTGTGTTTCCCTTTTATCGTTTTTGTATGACGGTATTTGCTATCAATTCATACATGACGAATGTCACCAGTGATGAATGTACGTATATGAAACCATTATATATCAAAACACTTTTTTAGTTTGCAGAGAACAATTTTTTTGATAAGCTACAGGAAAAAATATCTGGTGTGTGACTGGATAGACAATTATCAAAACTAGTCAATCATTTTTGAGGGTCTAGCAATTGAAACAACTCTCAGAAATATACAAAGGAATAATGTAAGTTTCTACTTAGTATATTACAGGATGTTTATTAAATATTTCTAGTAGCAGGATGTGACTCATAGATAGGTGCAGTCTAACTTTAGTATGCCCAGGTTTTTTCAATTAGTTCCTTTTAAATTGGAAGACACCACTATATTCATACAATAATAGAAACCGTTATACTGGTATGCGATGGGCTAGATGACTTTCAAAAGTGGATAATCTTTGCTGGGGGCCTAACCTCATCTAGCTCCGGACTGAACGATTAGTTCTTTATTTTTCCGAATTTGCTATCATATCCAAAGGCGTTATAAAGGTTTCTGTTTAGTATAAAACAGTAATAGTGGAATACATATTTAATATTTTGAGATTTTAGCCAAATCGATCTAAATTCAGTATGATCCAGTTTTTCCAATTAGTTCTTTGTAAATTATAATGCCCTACTATATGACATAAACCGCAGAAAAAATTATCCTGCTATTAGATGGGTTCGATGACTCTCTATGGGTGATCTTTGCTGGGAGTCTAACCCCACCCAGCCCAGTATTAAGTGGTTGGTTCTTGATTTTTTCAAAAGTACTACCATGTGCAAAGATAATATGAAAGTTTTAGTCTGGTATTAAATGGGTATTTAATGGTGCTTTTGGGTCCTAGTTCTAAGGCCATGTAACTCAAATGCCCCAGAGTGACACCAGCTAATAAGTGTTTTCTTGCTGTATAATACCCACAATCTAAATAGCAATCTAAATAGCACAATATGAATATTTTGGATAATCAAATTTTCTAGTCTTAATAAAATGTTCTTGAATAATTCGGAGTCAGTTTTAAAGCCAGTTTCCTTGCTAACTGGTTGCTTTACATAGAAATTGTTCGACAAAAGTTTAGACAGACGCTAGAATTAGTGCTAATTGCTGAACCTTTAAAAAAAATCTTTCAATGATAAATCTTTCAATAATATTAAAAGCTTAGCATTATTCCAAGTGTAACCATTAGATCTTATTAAGTATTAAATAAAAAGACTTTTACTAGACCTTACAAAATGGAAGTTGGCACACGTATACCCTAAATGGTCCTGGATATTTTTAGAGGGATTCCGAGATGAAAATATAAGGTTGAAATTATATGAAAGAGAAGAAAAAATGAAGGACTACATCTCAATCCGACTTTTAGTTCTTTAGTTATTCGAGCTTAAAGATTTATCACTTAGAGAATTTCCCTAAATTGTTGAAGAATTTGTGATGTCATCTATTTTATAGAAAAATTACCCTAATCACGAATACTAATTATCTCAGGTTAATTGTGCTTTCACATTAAAAACTTTGTCATAGATACTTGATGTTTGTTGCAACACTTCTGCAATAAATTTTTTTAAAAAACGTTTTGGGTCGCTAGCTTCTTATCACTTTTAAAAATCATACTGTCCTCAATTTCAAGCTTTTGAAAATATTTTTTAAAATCATTTTATATTTTAATGTTCTTAAAAAATAGGGTTTATTTGTTGAAAAAAAGTTTTATTGGGTAGATATTGAGCCTAGTCCTAAAACAAAAAGGGACCTGGAACTGGTGAAGAAATTGTTTGTAAAAGTTTTTTTTGCATTTGAATTTTCTTAAAGTGTACTAATGACATGAAGTATGTAAATTTTTATACATGGAATTGTATCATAATGTGAGATATTTAGCATTCAGGATTGGGGTATTTTTGCCATACACTAGATGACATCACAAATTCTTCAACAATTTAGGGAAATTTCCGAGAGTGACAAATTATCAAGCTCAAATATCTCGCAAATGAAAAGTCGAATTGAGATGAAATAAAAACTGGAATTCATCATTTTATCTGCTCTTTCATATGAACCCAACTTGCATATTCACTTCGGGATCCCTTTAATCAAATTTTGATGGTTAGATGCTAAGATAAAGGCACATGACTTTGCTGAAAGTTGAACTTTTGAAACGTTTTATAACTTCATTAGTATCTAGCTATTTCTAACCAAACTTGGTACACATAGCTCCAATGGTACTGAAAAATTTTAGACCAATTTTGACGATTGATTGCTACAGCAACAGCCTATTGCAACATTATAAGGCTAATTTTCAATTTTTTTTTTGTAACTTCAATTTTGCTTTGCCTTTAGGAACCACTGTTGGTACAGAAAAAATCTAAATTATTCTCTATTTTTTCAGCAATTTCGACTGTTAGTTGCTATGGTTATAGCCTATGACAGCATTAAAGTATCAATTTTCGAAATTTTTTAATAACTTTACCTGTACTTTGCCTTTAGTAGCTAAACTTGGTACACATTAACCCTAAATTCTTCTGAATATTTTTAGGCCAATTTTGATAGTTATGAGGATATTAACCCTTTCGCTATGCGGGACCTGCAAGACAGGTCCTAAGGTACCGCCAAAATATACTACGGACCTGCCACACAGGTCCGTAGTATATTAGTAGTATATTAGTCCGTAGTATACTTTTGTTTTCTAAAGTGCCCATATATTCTGTTTATACATCAAAATTGTTATAAAAAACCGAACAAATTATCTTCCAGGGAAAAAAAAAACATGTAAAATATTGATCAGAAGCAGAGTTATCTCAATTTGAAAATACAATTTTTTAGTTCTCGGATTGATTTTCAAATAATCCTTAAAGACCAAAATTGTTTTTTTCTTACAAGAAAAATATTTAAATTAGTTTTAGGGCATATTATAGAACATTTCTTAAAAAAATTGTTGCATAGTTTTTTGTTTGCATGAATTTATGCTATGTCAAAGTCATCTTTCTATTTTCCTCAAGTTTTTACAAACTTTTCACTGGTTTTCAAGTCAAGAGACAGCAATCACTACGTATTTTTCAGTTGTATTTGCATTTTTCCACTCACCATTATATGAGAAAATAAGTAGCCAAATTTCATGTAAATCTGACTGGAATATACAGAGAAATCAATCTTTATCTGAACATAATCAGAACTTCTATTTTTGCTCTTCGTATTATAGTGAAAAAAAGCTTCATAGCAAAAGGGTTAAAGGGCCAATTTTCAAAACTTTTTATCACTTCAATTTTGCTTTGTCTTTCGTGACCAATCTTGGTGCACACTTTCCCTAAATCGTTCTAAAGTTTTTTTAACCGCTTTTAGCTGTTGGTTGCTATGGCAATGGCCTATGACGACGTTGAAAGATCAATTTCTAAAATATTTTGTAATTTTAACTGTACTTTCCCTTTAATTACCAAACGTACTGCACATATACCAATATTCAAACCAAAATCAACTGTTGGTTTTTATGGAAATAGCCTATACCTTCATTGATAGGTCAAATTTTAATTTTTTCTTAACTTAAATCTTAACTTTACATGTACTTTGCCTTTAGTAGCTAAACTTGTTACAAATATACCCTAAATGGTACTGAGATTTTCAAACCAATTTGAACCATTGACAGCATTAAGAGGTAAATTTTAAAAATTAGGGCAATTTAATGTATATAAGGTTATTGTTTAACGTTTGTGTTTCCAAATTAAAATATATATTTGTGTTTGTGTTTCCAAATTAAAAAATACTTTGCCTTGCCAATGTAATAATTCAATATTTAAAGATAAATATCATAATCATATTATCACTGGAGATCTAAGACTTATTGAAAATAAACAACTGAGACAACTTTTATCAAAAGGTCCAAACTATCG